>PISX010011545.1:35691-65963 GCA_004024625.1 Mellivora capensis | reverse complement strand
GACATATCTTGAAAGAAGTTGCTGTGGCTGATATCAAAGAGGTTACTGCCTATGTTCTCCTCTAGGATTCTGATGGATTCCTGTCTCACATTGAGGTCCTTTATCCATTTCGAGTTTATCTTTGTGTACGGTGTAAGAGAATGGTCGAGTTTCATTCTTCTACTTATAGCTGTCCAATTTTCCCAGCACCATTTATTGAAGAGACTGTCTTTTTTCCACTGTATATTTTTTCCTGCTTTGTCGAAGATTATTTGACCATAGAGTTGAGGGTCCATATCTGGGCTCTCTATTCTGTTCCACTGGTCTATGTGTATGTTTTGATGCCAGTACCATGCTGTCTTGGTGATCACAGCTTTGTAGTAAAGCTTGAAATCAGGTAATGAGATGCCAGTAATAAAGCATTTTTTTGTTTTCGAGTGTTAATGGTTGGTGAAGTTGTGGCGGGGGCGAGTGGGAAGGTAGAACATTCTCATCATCGCTGCTGGTAATGAACATTTATGTGACGTTGTTGGAGGATAATTGGGCAGTTCTACAATTAAAATGAGCCTATCTTTATAGCCCAGACATTCTACCCTGAGGATTCACCCTAAAGAACCACTTATGGTGACAGAGAGTACAAGTCCCTATTTCCTTTCCTTCCCCTCTAACCTCTGTGCAGGATGGATAGTTCTTCAAGATTGTTGCCCTCAGAAGGAGGAAACCCTGAGTCAGATAAGGAAAAGACAAACATCCAGGAGCTAAGAACTTTTACTTTTCTTTACTATTCCAAATGACACACACATGTTCTTATGTCTGTCTGTGTGCAGCCTAGGAGCGTGAGTACCTACATTTTAAGCCTATCTGTATCTGCAAATTGACAGATGTGTCTATACCAGCCCCAACACAACCATTTCTAAATAAATAAATAATAAACAAGCAGGTATACAAGCCACAAGCATAGCTTCAGAGAGACCAAGGATGGGGAGGGAGCAAATTTAACATCCCCAAACCCTTTCTTTCCCCAAGGACAAGTGTGTTTGGTATTAACACACGTATGTGTGCGGTTCCATTCTATCTATGGCAGATGTGATTTTTGTCTGTATGATCCATTCAGAAATGGAAGCAACCTTGGTCAGCTGCCATCTGGGTATTCTAGAGCCTTCTGTAAAGCCAATGCTATAAGCTCTTTGAAGACTGCATGTCGGGTGTTAGCGGCTGTAGGCGTCAGAGTGCCCACTTACGAGAGAGGCTCACGGGCAGGTGAAAGACAAGTTTGGCAGAGCAGACTGCACTTCCTGCTCCAGCAGCTAAACATCCCAACCACCCATAGTTCTTATCCATTCTCTTTCTTGTGTTTCTTCTCTGGGAAGCTTGCCAAAGTGAGAATGAAGATGGAGATCTTGTTCATCACCACTCAATGATGAGCAGAAGTTGAAACAAGTCTAGCTTTTTAGCTTCTTCCTTTTTCCCTCACCTGGGAAGAGTTTCTGATTTTGAATCCTAGGTCAGCACTCTCTTCAGGATGGGACCTCTGACTGTCCCATTCTTCCTGGACTTGCTGCTTCTTCTCACAGAAAAGTGTATGACAATCCCCTTTACCGGGAACTGGAAGGTGGCTTGGGTTTTGTTGTTTGACCTCAGGAAGCAATAAGGTGAAGGTGCAAGACGCCATCTTTTTAAACAAAGTCCTGGCAAGAGAGCAAATTGCATTTCTCAACCAGAGCTACTGCTCTAGGACATGCTCCCTACCTTTCCTCTCTTCCTTCAGTGCGCCTCCATCATTTTTTAATGCTTTCATAAAGCAAAACTCAGTAGGGTTACTAAAAAGGGTGGGGATGAGGAAACAACTATCCTTGCAATGGTGTTTTAAAACATTAGAATGTTTTTAGGACATTTTTCAAATGTATTCAGTTTTTGTTTTGACCTTTCAAAATAGCAATCCAGTGAACACAGCTAAAATCCATCACCTGCTGAAACCTTGCCAAGCCCTCTTCACCACTCCCTCTGCATACTCGCCTCCCTCTTGCCAGACCGTCAGAAATTTGAGTGTAGATGGTGATGCTTCAACCACAACACTTCTGCCACCCCTAAAAAACCAGTGTCATTCAACCAAATAACGTAACACCACCTCCTCAGTTGTCCCAATGGAGTCCTTTGTATTCTTCTTCCTTTTAACTCAGAATGTAGTCAGGGTTCATACACGTGCAATGGGTATTAGGACTTGTTATTCTCCCCTAATACAGAACAATCCCCTCATCTGCCTCTGTTCTTCATGACAGTGAAGTTCTTTGAAGAATCCCTGTAAGACATCCTACATTCTGTTCTGTATTTGTCTCTTTCCTTTTGATAACATTTAGGTCAAACATTCCCGGCAAGAACACAATTTGGTGAATTTATGAACTTCTCACTACTTCTCAAGATATTGTTGGTGCTTAAAGCCATAACCTCAAATCCAACTACACACTGTTCTTCCACACTTCCCCCCATTCCACTTCTTCCACAGTGAAAGATTCCTAAAACATGGATACTCTAATCTATAATTCACATCCAAGGAATTTTAGGTTTAAAATGCCAATACTGTTAAAAAAAAAAATACCCATGCAATATCAAGATTACAATTTCATCTTTCTCTCTCTTTTTTTATCCTTAAAATGTATCTTCTATACTGTCAGTGTATTATTTTTGTTACTTTAGTTAATTATTCTTTTGTGTCTGTATAGAACATTATAGATAACATAAAGGAACTATATATAATATATGTACTTTTGTTAAAATAAGTATAAAAATCTTAAGTAGTAGCATTTTCTAGTAAAAGAAATAAAAAAGGAAATGCAAGCAGAACCAAGGAATTTCAATACTGTCTTGGAAGGGAAGTGGTAACTGATCTGGCAGAGGAGAGGAAACCACATCCTAAGGTTTGTGCCCAGGAGTCACAAAGCAAGAAAAGCTCATCCCACCCCTCCCAGAACAGTCTAAGCACCTGGGGCAGAAGATCCAATGGAGTGTGGAGCTGAGGCGTGGAGAAGAGAGGTGAGGATTAGAGAAGAGTCTTCATGCACAACAACTGCTCTCCCACCTCCCTGTCTCACCCTTTTTGCAGAATGTCTGGTAGCCAAGCGCTCAACCTGAGAAGGCTATCAGAGGACTCCCTGCTGGAGACATTATCCTGTCCCCTAGAGAAAAGATCTGTGTTCTAGATATTCTCTTGGTCCTTTGATCTACTCTCTAGATGTCTCTCTAATGCTCTGTGTTCCTGGAGGTAAACCATGATTGTGTTTACCATGAGGTAAATCCACACTGTGTCATGTGGGCTCTCTCTCCTGCTGGCTTCTGGGTAGGTTCTGCTGGGTTAAGGGTGCACTGGCATGAGCCTGGAAGACTGGAAGGTGAAGATGGCTGGAATATTTATTCTCGCCCTTCATGACATGCTAGAGTCTGGCATGACACATTCCCCCACTTACAGTAATGATTCCTGTTGAGAAGTCCCTCTCCCACAGCTTTAAGCTTTACTAGATTCCAGAAACTTCTAATCTCTCTAGTCTCTTCAGGTCTCAAGTGGTAATGGCTTCCCAATCACTGAATGTTTCACGATCCATTGTTGGTTCTCTTAACTCCACTAATAGCTCCATTGTTAAACTTTCTCCCAGTCCCCTTCCTGAGTGCCATTCTATTTCCTGATGGGACTCTGACTGATAGAAACCTCCATAGACTAATTGTTGATACCCAGAAAAGATATGTCCTACCTACTTAAGAGAAGCCTACCAGTCAACTTCCAATCTGCTTCTTTTTTTTTTTAAGATTTTACTCATTTATTTGACAGAGAGAGGCACAGAGAGAGAGGGAACACAAGCAGGGAGAGTGGGAGAGGGAGAAGCAGTCTTCCACTGAGCAGGGAGCCAAATGTGGGGCTCAGTCCCAGGACTCTGGGACCATGACCCAAGCCAAAGGCAGATGCTTAATGACTGAGCCACCCAGGCTCCCTCCACCCCCATCTGCTTTTAAGTGACACACTCACTTAAAATTAAATCTGAATGGACAACCAAGCATCACAATACATACAAAGAAAGCCCCCCATATGAAGGCAAAAACAAACAAATAAATGGAAAAAAGAAAAGAACCAGGGGAAATAAATTTCCAAGCAAAATCTTTAACATATAAATTAAAATGTAAATAATATCCTCAGAGAGGTTCAAGATGATATTGAACCCATAAATTAAGAAATTTGATAAATCAGAAAACAAGAATGAAATCTTGTAATTTTAAAAATGTGAGGTGTGGTTGAATGTATTATTATCCACAAGATTCATTTCTCCTCCTAAAGGAGGACTATGCTTTCCTATCCTATAAATGGCAGATTTAGTTATGTGCATGCTTTGGCCGCTGAAACAGGAGCAGAAGTATTTGTCCAAGCAGAAGCTTAGGAGTCAATGTATGGTTTGCATATGCTCCTTTTTTTGTTGTTCCAGGTGTGAATTGTACCATCAGCTTCTGTCTCAGTGGGACAATCTCCTGGGAAGTACATTAGACAAGAAAATGGAAAATTAGAAAATAAGAAAATTAGAGATTCATCCCCTAAAAATCAAATATCCTAAAAATAGGTGTTCTAAAATGAGAGAACAGGGGTAATTATTGAGACTAATCTACCCAAGAAATTTTTAAAAAGTATATGAACTTTAATTGAAGGATACATAAGTCTCTAGAATTAGTAGGCCTGTCAACAGCCAAAATACCATAAATACCAACACTAAGGCATATCTTCAAGAAATTTCTCCTCACCAGAAAGAAACAATTCTAAATGTGTCCAAAGAAGAAAAAAGAAAAAAAAGTTACATTTTAAAAAATAAACAAAAATCAGAATAGTACAGGCTTCTTAATAGTAACACCAGAATTAAGAAGATAATGCAGTATTTTCCTTAAAATTCTGAAAGAAAGACATTTGCAAATTATAATTCTATACCCAGCCAAACCATAATAGCATTTAAGAACAGGATAAAATCTTTCCAAACATGAAAAACATATAATATTACTTTTCAAGCTGTTTTTGAAAGAAAACTCCTAGATAATACTCTCTATAAAATGAGAGGTTAAGCCAAGAAAGATTAAGACATAGGACCCAGGAAACAGTGGATCCAACTTATGGTAGCAGTGAAGACAAGACACAGAATACTCTCTGTATATGCCTGGAAAGCAACGGTCCCTGTTAAAATAGGACTGTGCAGAGCTCCAAGGGAGCAATCATGATTGCTGCTAATTGCACACTGAATAATGTACTAGAGAAATCCAACAACATGTTTCCATCAGCAACAGGATGGCAAAACAAAGGCCACATTTGTCTTTCTTAGACATGTCTAGATCTTCCCTAGAGAAGGTAGCACAAATAAAAAAGGTTTACATTATTTGGCAACCATAAAATTCTAACTTGGGGAGGGGTGCCTGGCTGGCTTAGTAGAGCATAAGACTCACAGTTTTGGGGTGATGAATTAAAGTCCTATGTTGGGGGTAAAGGTTACTTTAAAAAATTCTAAGTTGTGGGTAAATATCTACAGATGGCTGAATGTCTATGGTAATCTATTCAATTGCTATTAAAAATAATGAGGCAGATACGTGTGTACTCATAAAGAATAATCTATAAGATGTATTATTAAATAATAAAATCAAGTCAGAGTAGTGTGTAATATGCTACGGTTTATGTGGAAAAAATGAATGTAATTACATATGTATACCCACACAAATGTTTATGTATGCAAAAAATACTATATTTGAGTTAGAGCTGTCAGATTTAAAATGCAGGAGGCCCAGTTAAATTTTGATTTCAGGGGTACCTGGGTGGCTCAGTCAGTTGAAGGTCCAGCTCTTGATTTCAGCTCAGGTCGTGATCTCAGTGTCATAGGAATGAGCCCCATGTCTGGCTCCATGCTTCACAGGAGTCTGCTTGAGATTCTCTCCCTCTGCCCCACTCTGTTCATTCTCTCTCTCTCTCTCCAAAATATAAATAAATCGTTAAATCTTAAAAAAAAATTCTTTCAAATAATCAATACATAATTTGTTACAACTGTATAATATTTGAGACAAATAATCATTTATTGTTCAACTGAAATTCACATTTAACTGGACAATCTGAATTTATATTCACTAAATATGGCAATCCTAATTGAAAGTGATGAGGTATATGCAGTTTAATCATCTATTGTCAAGTATTTAACTTGATAGGATGAGCACACATAGAAAAGGAAACCAACAGCCCATTTCAAACACACATATTCTTGCATTGAATCTAATTTTTACGGTGTCTCCTAATTTGTGGGATGTAGCACCCAGGTCCTAGGACACGAAGTGGAATTGCTAAAGACAGTCCTGCTGGTGAAGGCAACTCAAGGCCAGGAAATCACGGGCACTTGCTCTAAAGGAGACTATAGCTGTGCTCCAGGCACCAATATTGTTGGGGGTGATAACAGACCTCATGTGCAGGTCAGAGGCTTCAGTATTTTTCTCCTGGCCTGATTTCCAGAAGAGCCACACTGAGTAGCTGCAGTCATCCAGGTTCGTCCAGCAACACATTCTCCACCTCTCCCACCCCGAGGCACCATTGTTCATATGTTCACAGGCATTGATGTTTATCTATTGTTGGCAATTGGATCAGAACACATTAATGTATTTGGACTCCAAAGGTTTAAAACATATTATATTCCTTTTGAAGCTAAGTATAATTATTTCTTTTGTAAATTTTGTTCTGATTCATTCTAGTGGTGAGTGCTGACTGCTGAATGCATATGAGTGGCAGCTTTCTCAGAGGACAAAGAAATCATTGAAGCCAGTTATCCTTCCTCTCCTTCAGGGTGAAAGCAATACTTCCCCCTTGGGCATAAGGGCAATGAATGCTCCCTCCATACCTTTTTCAAAATCTCTGCTTAAGCCAGGAAAATTCTTTCCCTGCCAGCAACTGGATTGCTGAAAGCCTGGCCTTCCAGTATCATTTCTAAGCACCCCCAAGAACATGGCAGCACCTTCCAAGAACATGACATTTCTAAGCATCCCCCAGAACAATGCTGATTCCTGCAGAGGAAGGTGGTCCCAGCTGAAGGGACCCACAAGACCATCTAACCCACCCACCCCTTGTAGTTGAGGATTCTAATGGGGATGCCAGGTGATTTGCCCATGGTCACGAGACTGGTTAGCAGCTCAGCAAAGACTGGACTGCCCGCTGCATTGAATCCAAACCCTGTGTACCTTCCCAGTGTCTTCTTTCTCTTCTTGGTCCACATGACTGACAGGTCCCCAGCCTCCAGCTCACTTGCCTTTCCTCTTCTAGGCTTTAATAGAATGCCATACCACAAAGATCTGATGTCCTAAGTTGGCAATGAGGAGCCAGGTGTTGGCCCGCATGGAAGCAGCTCCCCACAGTGTGTATCTTGGAAACAAGTTAGAAGAGAACTAGGCAGATAACCCCACCATCCTCTTCTGCCTTCCTCCACCAGACTGCTCCAAATACAGTCTCCCCCTGCAGACCCTGGAGAGGCCTGCCACATTGGGAGGCTTCTGTGTCTCCCTGTGTTCACTATGAACCTTGTGCCGTGAACCTTGTGTGAACCTTGTCCCACATGGGAAGGCATTGCAGGCTTGTCACATTGTCCTCACCCTGCTCCACATTTCCCCCTCACTCTCATTGCCCTAGGCTTGAGCCTTCCAAATAAAGCATCTGTACTCTAACTCTTACTGGACTCTGCTTTCCAGGGGCCCCTGGCTGAGATATCGCTGGTACCCAGTATCAAACTCTTCACTGCATCACAGTGGCAATATGGATTGGGGCTGAGGACCAGTACCACTCTGGTTGCACTCAGTGCCAGAGACACCTCTCTTTCTCTCCCCTCATCCCTTGCTTCCTCTGTCCCTTTCTCTCTCACCCAATTTCTCTCTCTCCCTCCTTCTCTACCTCTCTCCCTCATCATCCCTCTCTCTCACCCTCCTTTCCTCTCTCCATCCCACTTTCTCTCTCCTTCTTCCCTCTCTCTTCCTCTTTCTCACCTCTGAAATTCAGTGGATCTCTTCTAGATCCTCCACTATCCTATTTACTCTCCCCTTGACACATTCCTCACATCTGTCTCACCATTTCTGCCTGTCACTGATGCTTCCTGTCCTTTCTCACCTTGACCACTGTAAGAGCACCTAATAAATCTCCAGGCTACAAGCACCACCATTCTAAGCTAGAGGAGAACCAACCTCATTGCACCAGGAGTCCTTGCCAGCATAAAGGAAGCTAGTGAGTTAGCCTGGCCCATGGCCTCACTTCCTCAGCCTAACCCTTGGTTACTCTCCCATCCTGTCTCATCTCAGCAGCTCCTTTCCAACCTCCTAGCCTCCCTACCCTGAGTTCCTGACTGTCTCTGAAATACCCTGCTTGTTCATCCATCACTCAGTAGATAATTCCCGAGCTCCATAAACCTAGGCCCTGTTTTTCAGTCTGTATGGTTCGCTGCTGTTGAGAGTGAGCATGTAGAGGAGGCATATAGGCTACCATGAGAGGTCTGACCTCATCAGGGCTGGAAGAAGGGACTCATAAGATGGAAGTAAAGAATAAATGCAATGAGCTAGGGCATTTTCCCACCCCGACACAATCCACATTTTGGACAGAATAATTCTCTGTAGTGGGGCTGTCCTGTGCATCCCAGGATGCTTAGTGCCATCCCCCGACCTCTGCCTGGGGGAGTAGCAGCCTCCAGGTCATGACACCTAAAAACATCTAAACACTGCCACATGTGCCTTGCAGGGAGCAGCAAAAATCACCCCCATTTGAGATCCACTGAACCAGCAAAGAGGGATGAGGCAGGAGGATGGGGCACAGAGAGCCTCCCCAGAAAAGGCAGCAGGCTTGTGATCATTTCTTGTCCTTTCCATACTCACCCCCTGCCTAAACAGCCTTGGCATGCCTTTTCCACCTGGAAACCCCCTAGAGATCCTTAAAGATTTAAATGTTCCCTCTTTTTATTGGCTTTTCTGAACTTGCTTCTTTAGAACTCATGATACTCCAGGTACCAAAGGGAGATACTCTAGGCTCTAGGAGAGAATGGGTTTCTTGCCTCTTCCAGCTGTTGGTAGAACCCAGCATCTACCGACAGTCCTTGGTCTAAGGCCATATTGCTTTAACCCTTTGCATTCTTCATTTGGCCTTGTCTTCTGGGTACAAAAAATTTCCCTCTGCCTCCTTCATATAAGGGTATATGTGATTGCACTTAGGGCCCACCTGGATAATCCAGTATACTCTCCCCATCTTGATAGCCTTTTTAAAATTTTTAACATAAAATGTATTCTTTGTTTCAGGGGTACAGGTCTGTGATTCACCACTCTTACACAATACATGGTACTCACCATAGCACATACCCACCCCAATGTCCATCCCCCGGCCACCCCATCCCTCCCACCCCCCTCCACTCCAGCAACCCTCAATTTGCTTCCTGAGATTGAGTCTCTTATGGTTTTTCTCCCTCTCTGGTTTCATCTTGTTTCATTTTTTCCTCTTCTCCCCTATGATCCTCTGCCTTATTTCTCAAATTCCACTTATCAGTGAAATCACATGACAATTGTCTTTCTCTAATTGACTTATTTTGGTTAGCAAATACTCTCTAGTTCCATCCATGTTGTTGCAAATGACAAGATTTCATTTTTTTCATTTTTAATTTTTTATTAACATATAATGTATTATTAGCCCCAGGGATACAGGTCTGTGAAAGATTTCATTTTTGATGACTGCATAATATTTGTGTGTGTGTGTGTGTGTGTGTACATACATACTACATCTTCTTTACCCATTCATCAATGGACATTTGGGCTCTTTCCATAGTTTGGCTTTTGTGGACATTGCTGCTATAAACACTGGGGTGCATGTGGCCCTTTGGATCACTACGTTTGTATCTCTGGGGTAAATAGTAGTGTGATTGCTGGGTCATAGGGTAGTTCTATTTTCAACTTCTTGAGGAATGTCCATACTGTTTTCCAGAGTGGTTGCACCAGCTTGCATTCCCACCAACAGTGTAGAGGGTTCCCCTTTCTCCACATCCTTGCCAACATCTGTCATTTCCTGACTTGTTAATTTTAGCCATTCTGACTGGTGTGAGGTGGTATCTCACTGTGGTTTTGATTTGTATTTCCCTGATCCCTAGTGATGTTGAGCACTTTCTCATGAGTCTTTTGGTCATTTGGATGTCTTCTTTGCAGAAATGTCTATTCATGTCTTCTGCCCATTTCTTAATTGGATTGTTTGTTTTTTGAGTGTTCAGTTTGATAAGTTCTTTACAGATTTTGGGTACTAGTCCTCTATCTGATATGTCATTTCAAAAGCCTTAACTTAATCACAACTGCAAAGACTATTTCCAAATAAGGTAATGTGCAATTAACAGATTCTAGGTATCAGGACAAAGATATCTTGGGGCATTGGCAGGGGCTGGCATTTACTCAGCTTCCCCCTCAGCCCCTGAGGTCATTGTGGGTGTTGTCTCTGTTCCAGTACTTTCTGTGGTGCTATTAGGAGGTAGCATCAGGTCACCATATCCCCAGCACATAGGAAGAACTCCATAAAATGGGTCAACTGAAATACTAATGTGACCAGACAAATATAAAAGGAGTCTTTGAACCTCACACATCTCTAGATGCTTCAAGATATTCATAATGCAGATGTTTGTTTCTAAAAAATTATTGAGTCAATTTTTCTAGTGGGAACAAATCATCTGTCTGAAATGATTCCCTTTAGAGGACACTATTTACTTTGCCTGACACCATCATCATTGTTTGTAATTCACAGCATGTAAGGCTTCGTTTGTTGGCCCTTTGTATTTTTTTTTCATGGTGTAAGGTAATCTGCCTCATGCCGCCCTCTCAGATGGCACAGCAAACGGTCCTAACCTCAGTGTGAGTGGAGGACGGAGGGGCGAAAAAGGCCTTGTGACGTCTGACTCACAGGCCAGGGGGTGACACAGGACATGGAGTTAATACAAAGCTAGTGTGAGTGGCACAGATGAGGATCATGACTTGTTCCAGCCCATGAAGACAGTATGAAGTGCTAGATCACAATTCTATCAAAGCAGAAAGCCATCAGGTTGGCATGCCAGCCACTGGTTTGAAGCAATCTCCCAAGAGAGCACATCTGAGTTCCTGGTTTTTCGTTGACTTGCCTGCTTTTGTCTTCAGAACGTGTGTGTACCCCACACTTCCTCTCTCCTCCTCTGTCGTCTGATGACATCCAGGCACTGACATGGCTTTCATGAGATGGTGTCTGGCATCCGCCTAGTGACCCGTGCTGATGTGGTTGTGTTCTCCTCTGAGAACTCCACCTGCTCTCTGCTCACTGCACATGCCCATCTGCTCTCTGTGCCAGGAACACATACCCCTGATCTTGTTTTGTTCCCTTTGGATGCCATCATCTTGGCTCTAACATTCAGGTAATAGCCAAGTATTTCCAATGCCTTGTATCTAACAGTATCTGACCAGGGTCTTTAATCCCATTGGCAGGGAACATTGTTGGTGACCCACAAATATTCCACCTAAACAAACAGAAGTTCTGAAAGGGGTGATGGCCATTCTCTAGCTATCCTCTCTGTCTCCTTCTGCAGCAGAAAGATGCACAGCTCAGCCTCCCTTACACTAAGGTATGGCCAAGGTCACCATGAGATATAAGAGGAAGCATTGCGTAGGGAGAAAAAAGAGCTCCCCATCCTCAATACCGTTGCCTGAGATATGAATACGAGGAATGGAACTCCAACAGCCATCTCGTACCATGAGGTCGAGGAGAACTGGATGGAGTCTGTCCTTCGTGACTCAAAGTTGTCAAACCATCCCAGATAACTCCAGAGCAGAAATGGGCTTCTAACTTTTTTAAGCCATTTTTTCGCAGGGGTAAGTGTTCTATGATATGTAGCGACGTCTTACCCTAATTAATGGGACCCAGGTGAAAGGGAATTTCTCATCGAGCAGATACATATTTCCTATACAATATCACAGTGGCTCACAGATATTGCTGCTTAATTACACTGTGCTCTCCCTCATATGGGCTACTGTTGCCACTTACGTTACCTTCAAACTTGCCCTCCCATGAAGAAGCAGCCACTAGTGGTTTTTTCTTAACATTAACATTTGGAAAGTGATTAAAATTCCTCAGAAGACCTATATCCTTGTGAAAGATTTGCACTCCACAACACCTGGCTGGTGCATTCTGCCCTTGGATGGTGTCCTTGTGGCGGAGCTAAGCCTAGACTCAGGTGTCTGCATGGGGAGTAGGGAGGACATGCATTGAGGTCAGGTCAGGCAAACTTAAGGACAAGCTCAAGTTTAAAAAGACCAGGAAAGGGGCTCAGTGGGTTAAGCATCCAACTCTTGGCTTCGGCTCAGGTCATCATCTTGGGTTGGTGGGATTGGGCTCTTCACTCAGCACGGAATCTGCTTAGGATTATTTCCCCCTCTCTTTGCCCCTCTCCCTCCCTCCCCCATAAATAAGTAAAATATTTTTTAAAAAAATTAAAAAACAAAAAGGCCAGGGAAAGAGGAAATATCTATTAAATGAGTAAAAACAGTGATGCAAGTGAACCCCTTTTCCTGTCTAATTTTCCAGGCTGTGCTATTTTAGGACCAGAACACAGACTCTACTATATTATTTTTAAACAATGGATTAAGGTGAAAGAAATTTAGTCTGTTCATAAGGTAATTGAGAGGCTGATTTTTTTTCTGAATTTATTTAATTAGCTGTTAGTCATCGTATATGTAATTTCTAAATTTACAAAATAAGTCTAATGAAGTCAAAGTGGCCAACTTCTCTACTGAATAATCACAGAAATCACCTTCAGTGACAGGCACTTGCTCATGAAGTATGTCAATGTGTCATTCCAGGACAGTGGCTTTTGAAAATTCACACTTAATGCCTTTTATTAGCTATAACTCTATTAGAGAAAGAAATAAAAAAGAGAAATGCCTCTTCTGTTCTTGTTAATTAGGCTAATTTAATCTTCTGGTCAATTATCAAATTTGGTGGTTATTTTAATGAATGGAATTGAAGATGACCTAGCTATGTCAACCTACGTAAAACAGCAATATTGTGTTTCAAATGTAATGCATCAAAAAATTATGCATTTGATACTGGAGTAAAGGTTTATTATCACAAAAATAATTAGCCATGCTTCGGTGGCTTTTGCAGGCAGCTGAAATGGCTTGAAGGTGCTGCTTATTTGCATGAATTCCTACATGGAATTACTATCCACTGCCCTTCATACTTTGCTATGGGAGTACCCTGCTGTCTAATTTGTGGTTTCTCCTTTGAGATCAATTCTCTTCCTTTGATCAGGGCACGGTAATCCATCTCCTGCCAAGGTCAAAGGTGACAGAAACCCACACAAATCACCACACCCACCTGCTTTCAAACACTATGATATAATTTGCTGACCTAAATTAAGATGTCTTTTCAGAAGAAGAAGAACCATATTTTATATGTTTGGAAGAAACATCTATTTTTTTACTTTTTTTGTTTACTTCTTTAGCAGAATTCTGCATTGATATTTTTAACTTATTTCCAGAAATAATTCCATCTGCTTACAGATCATTATTTAAGCACAGAGTCTTTTTTTAATATAGATTGCAACATATGTTGTTTTTTTTTTTTTAGTTTCAAGTTTTTATTTAAATTCCAGTTAGTTAACAGAGGGTAATATTAGTTTTAGGGGCAGAATTTAGTGATTCATCACTTACATACAGCACCCAGTGCTCATCACAAGTGCCTTCCTTAATGCCCATGACACACTTAACACGTGCCCCCACCCAACTCCCCTCCATCAACCCTCAGTTTGTTCTCTATAGTTAAGGTTTCTGTTTTATGGTTTGCCTTTCTCTTTTTCCCCCCTATGTTTATCTGTTTTGTTTCTTAAATTCCACACATGAGTGAAATCATATGGTATTTGTCTTGACTGACTGATTTTGCTCAGCATAATACACTCTAGCTCCATCCATGTCACTGCAGATGGCAAGATTCCATCCTTTTTATGGCTAAATAATATTCCATTGTTCTTTATCCAATCATTAGTCAATGGTCATTTGGACTCTTTCCATAATTTGGCTCTTGCAGACATTGCTGCTATAAGCATTGAGATGCATGTACCCCTTCAAGTCAGTACTTTTGTATCCTTTGGGTAAATACCTTGTAGTACAATTGCTAGATCATGGGGTAGCTCTATTTTCAACTTTTTGAGGAATCTCTACACTGTTTTCTAGAGTGGCTGCACCAGCTTGCATTCCCACCAACAGTGTAAGATGCTTCCCCTTTCTCCACAATCTCACCAACATCTGTTATCTCCTGTGTTGTTAATTTTTGCCATTCTGACAGGTGTGAGGTGGTATTTCATTGTAGGTTTGAGATTTATATTTCCCTGATGAGTGATGTTGAGTATCTTTTCATGTGTCTGTTAGCCATGTGGATGTCTTCTGTGGAGAAATGTCTATTCATGTCTTCAGCCCTTTTTTAAACTGGATTATTTATCTTTTGGGTGTTAAGTTTGATAAGTTCTTTATAGATTTTGGATACTATCCCTTTAACTGTCATGTCATTAGCAAATATCTTCTCCCATTCTGAAGGATGACTTCTAGTTTTGTCGATTGTTTCCTTTGCTGTGCTTTTTATCTTGATTGATAAAGTCCCAATAATTCATTTTTGCTTTTGTTTCCCTTGAGCTGGGAAACATATTCAGTAAGAAGTTGCTATGGCCAAGGTCACAGAGATTGCTGTCTGTGTTCTTCTCTAGGATTTTGATGGTTTTCTGTGTCACATTTAGATCTTTCATCCATTTTGAATTTATTTTGGTGTCTGGTATAAGGAAGTGATCTAGTTTTGTTCTTTTGCATGTGTCCCTTCAGCTTTTCCAACACCATTTGTTGAAAAGACTGTCTTTTTTCCACTGGAAAAGATTAGTTGACCATATAGTTGTGAGTCCATTTCTGGTTTTTTATTCTGTTCCATTGACCTATACTCCTGTATTTGTGCCAGTACCACAGTAAAATGCAGACATTTTAACAATATTTATTCTTCCAATCCATGAGAACAGAAGGTCTTCCCATATCTTTGTGTCATCTGCAATTTCTTTCATAAGAGTTCTATAGCTTTCAGAGTACAAATCTTTTACCTGTTTGGTTAGTTTTATTCCTAGATAACTTGCAGGTTTGGGTGAAATTCCTTGATTTCTATTTCTGCTGCTTCATTATTGGTGTGTATAAATGCAACAAATTTCTGTACATTGATTTTGCATCCTGTGACTTTACTGAATTCATGTGTCAGTTCTAACAATTTTTTGGTGGAGTCTTTTGGGTTTTCTACATAGAGTATCATGTTGTCTGCAAATAGTGAGATTTTGGCTTCTTCCATGCTGACTTGGATGCCTTTTATTTTGTTGTTGTTGCTGTTGTTGTTGTTGTCTGATTGGTGAGGCTATGACTTCCAGCACTATGTTAAATAACAGTGGTGAGAGTGGACATCGCTATGGTCAGGAGACCATAGAGGGAAAGTTCTCAGTTTTTCCCCATTGAGGATTATATTAGCTGTAAGCATTTCATATTTGTCCTTTATGATGTTGAGGATATGTTCCTTCTATCCCTACTTTGTTGAAGGTTTTTAATCAAGAATGAATGCTGCACTTTGTCAAATGCTTTTTCTGCATCTATTGAGAAGATAATATGGTTCTTATGTTTTCTTTTATTAATGTGAGTATCATGTTGATTGCTCTGCAAATATTGAACCACTCCTGCAACCCAGGAATATATGCCACTTGATTGTGGTGAATGATTCTTTTAATATACTGTTGGATTCAATCTGCTAGCATTTTGTTGAGAATTTTTGTATCCATGTTCATCAGGGATTTTGAACCCCAAAGTCTTTTAAAAAATCAATTAATATCTAAACAATATGATTAGAAATATGATGAATACAGAGTGGTGTATGGAACTGTTGAATCACTATATTGTATACCTGAAACTAACATAACACTGTATGTTAATCTTCTGGAACTAAAATAAAAACTTTAAAAAAACAATATCATTAGGAATGAAACTATAAATTATTAGTGTCAACTAAGTTTTTCCCTGTTGTTGATTTCTTTTGAAGTTACACTTAGGGTTGAAAAGTTCTATAGAGGTTAACTTTAATATAAAGGTAAATTTTTGAAGATATTTTTAGAAATATAATGAAAATAGAGTAGCAGCCCTTTGGGGATGTAGCTCATTTATGCTCATTTTTGTCTAATTGGAAGTTTGGCTTAGTGGACAACGCAGTGGCTTTACCTAAGAAAACTGGGTTTCTGGTTCCCACATTCATTGGAATACATGCCAATCCATATTTAGTCCCAAACCCAAAATCACTTTATTTTTGTGGATAATGTCCCTCCCATGGGCCACACAGCCCTGTTGTGGGCATTACCTGAGATACTTGCAGAAACTTAAAACAGACCCTCCAAATGTTTTTTTATTCAATCTGGATTTAAAAGGGAGCTGATTGGAGAAGTCACAAATTTTTTGTTTTAAGTAGGAACTTTAAGCAGATTAAAAAGCTGTAGATATAAGTGATTCTTAGAAGACAAAGCCCTACATTACCCATTGTCTCTTGTTTTGAAAGAGAGAAGGAGGTTAAGAAGGATTCATGTTATCATAAAATATAATTTCATGATAGCAAGTTATCATAAAATATAAATGAAATCTATATGGATTCTGTATCTTGTCTTCACAAAGTTGAGTTTTTGTATATTTACCTAAAATAGCAAAGAGCATTCCTCTTTTATTGAAAGATCTGTTGAAGCAGTTGCAAGCAATATTGATGTAGGACCTCAAGACTATGGGTATTTGTTATGGGAAGCTACACTTGTTGTAAGCTTTTGATATAGAAGGGCACATTTGCTTACTTAAAGTTGAATTTGTTTAGGACCTTGGAGCTACCCTGCCAACAATGACCTCACAGATCTTGTTATGATTAATACAATAAGAATCAATTATTGAGCAGATTGTCTTCAACTCCAGATATATCTAATGCATGCCATCCCTCCCCCAAAAAATAAAAACCAGGGGCGCCGGGGTGACTCAGTGGGTTAAAGTCTCTGCCTTCGGCTCAGGTCATGGTCTCAGGGTCCTGGGATCGAGCCCCGCATTGGGCTCTCTGCTCGTGGGGAGACTGCTTCCCTTCCTCTCTCTCTGCCTGCCTCTCTGCCTACTTGTGATCTATGTCTGTCAAATAAATAAATAAATAAATAAACAAACAAACAAACTTTTAAATAAATAAAAAGAAAAACCAAAGTAGGTGTCTGCCTGAGGTAGGGGGAGGGAGTAAGATGTGCTGTCCTCAAAGCCAGTGCCCCAAAAAAGGTGAACATGTCTCCCACAGGGGGCCAACTGGCTTGGGGTATCAGAGCTGAACAGAGTGAGAAAGCCCATCCTGTGGGGGGCCCAGCCTGGTGTGGGGTGAGGAAGGCATCTGCACAGGGATGCAGCTGAGGGCAGGGGCAGCAAGGCAAGATTGAGCACAGCTTGGGAAACTAATCAAATCAGTAACTGCGCTAAGGATCATGGCAGCCAGATTTCTTAGCATTGGAGAAGTGGAAAGGGAGGAAAGCCAGCATGAGCATTGTTGCTTGATTTGAATTGGAGGTTTTAGGACATAAAGATAGATACCAAAATAAACACAAATGTGAGTGTACATGTGAAACACACACATGCAGACATATATGACTTAGCCCTGTGCACTGACAGGGCTGGTTACACCCAATGCCCCAATAACAATGAGCATATTTAGTGCCCATGTCTTCATTTCTATAAATCATTTTCTACACTAAAAAGAACCAGATCACCTTGGAGAAGTGGCTGATTCCAACAACTGAGTCAGGGAAAGTACGAGATGACCCTGACATCTTTTCTTGCACCAGAAAGTATGACTGTACCCAAAGAATGCAAGAAGCTATCAAATGGACACAGATGCCGGTTTGAAGGGGCTCCCACAGACCAGATCTGCTTCATTTTGAGCATACAAACAGATAATAATAGTGACAGATGACAACCCATTGAATAGAAGCAGAATCCACAGGTCTGTGTTGATATAATTAAGAAAATAAGTAATTTGAAAGTTTCATAGAGAATAGGGTATTTACACAGAATCAGTGAATTTTCCTCCAAAATACTTGCTATTTACTAAGGCAAAGACAGAGCGAGCTTACAGAGGGAAGCTAGCCAATGACATCTTAATAAGTGATCCAAGTAAACACCACCAGTAATGAGAGACACTGAAATGTGCCATGTGAGTGGATGAGATGAGACCATGACCTCAATTCTATGATCTTCCTGCCAGGATGCCTCATATGAGTCTAACTGTGAGAGAACATCAGACCAATGCAAACTGAAGGACATTCTATTAAATAATGAATCTGTAATCTTCAAGGTGATGAAAATCAAGGAAAGACTGAAACTATTTGAGACTGAAGGAAACTAAAGAGATAACTGCATGCAATGTAAACCTTAGATGGGATCCTTTTGCCATATAGGACATTATGAGGACAACTGGAGAAATGTAAAGGGGTTTGAGGACTAGATGGTAACAATGTATCATATCAATTAACCACATGGTGGTTCTGTAGGAGATACCCAGCAAATACATCTGGGGGAGATGGAACATCCTATGGGCAAATTATTCTCAAATGGTGTTGGAAAAAAATAGTTCTGTACTGTATTTACAACTTTCCTCTAAACTTAAAAGTATTTCAGACTTTTAAAAATACAGAAGAACTATATTGGGAAACATAGGATCTGGCCCACTTTAGAACAATGGGAGAAATAAGCAGGTCAACGTTATCTATGATGGTCAAAAGATAATCTTTCCAGATGGATCAGTTGGCAGAGTTAAAAGGATGTCTCCTTTTGGGAAAAGGAATTGGGACAATTCGTATTTTGCCTAGTTTCGAATGGGGAATTATAATAATAGCGGGTATCCTATTTCTCTTATGACATAAAATAATCCAAGGGGAAGTGAAACAATTACACAAAAGAAGTGAAACAAGATAAACAGTCAAGTTTATTGTCTTTTTCTGTCTTTTTATTGTCTTTTTACTGTATTTTTTGTACTGTATTGTACAAAAAATATTATATTGTATTTTTTGTCTTTATTGTCAAGATAAAAAGTCAAGTTCTTTAACAGTCAAGAAAGTTAAAAATTGGCTGCTTTTCGAAAGGGTAAAAGCATCTAGAAAGGCACACGAAATGGAGTAGTTGTTAGTGGGAAGAATCGGTGGGAAGGACAATCTACTGCATTAGGAAAGGCAAAGTCCTCAGGATTGATGAGCAGAAACAGAAAAGGCCATTTCAGTACACTCAGGGAAGACCATGCAGGCCAGCCTGAGTCGGGAATTGGGGGAGGAAGTGGAACAAAGGGGCAGCAAAGGCAGGGAGAGTCACCTGGCAGAACTGTGGACGGGTTTGCATTCCTGTGACTACAGAACAGAGGTAAACCAGGAGCAGACACAATGGGAGTTGGACCCAATGAGACACAGTGAGTCAGAGTCTGAACTGAACCTGTTCTATCCCTAGTTGCCTGGCTACGGAACCTCTCATTATGTTAATGGGCTGAAAGGAGCAGAGCCACAGAAATGGAAGTAAACAATAATTATAGGCAGGCCCACGCACGGTCTGGTTGCTCTACCAGTGGGGAATGAGGAATGTCTGGGAAGGAGCTCAGCGGTCATTTGTGCTTTAGGCCAGAGAAGAAGAGAGAGGGCTTTAACTCCCAGTTACTATGTACTTGAGAGAGCCACAAATTCTACTGGTGTGTTTCTTGCATACTCTGATGAGCTAGCAATGGGATGTAAAGGCATATGGACCCCCTGATCTAATCCCCACCCTCTCAAGGGAATCCCGGTCTGGGATAAGGCCAAAGTGCCCACACACTCCTGGGGCCAAGGTGAAGTCATCCCAGATTGAGAGCAATGCAGGCCATCATTGCTTACCTTCTCCCCCTCCGATCCACCACCCCGAGGGCGGGCCCAGCAGAGAGGGGAGTCACCCCAACCCCCTAAAAAGTGGAAGCAGTTGCAAGTTATTTCACTTTTCTAATCATATCCTTTCCCTTTCAGCTATATGGAGAGCCGGGTACATGCATCCTTTATTCGTAGCTTTAATTTGACAGTGCAGAAATTTTCTGAACTCTGCGTTCTCAGATTACTGTTTTCAGGCAGGCATCCCAATTACTTCTAAAGGAGGTAAAACTTCCATTCTCCAGCAGGAAATTCTCTTCACCGTTTTTCCTAAATTAGAAAACTATTTACACCTCATTTGTGGCGTGGTAGAAGATTCCACAAAGCAAAGCAATTTTCTACTAAACATTATTTACTGTTTTCTGTGCAATTTCTGACATGGTGGGATAAGCAAAATTCAAATTTATTCAGCGATCACATTTCCACGCTAAGAAAATTGAAAACATCTAAAAAAGATCTCTTGAATATTCCTCTCTTCTGTCAACATGCTCAACCTGGAATACCAACCATTCACACTTGTTTTTGTGTAACTGACAGATTCAAAGCACACTTGCCAATTGTGTGGTTTGCTTTTTCTATCTATACCCACACCAGCATGGAGTGGTGAGGCTTCTCTACACATCCACATTCAGTCTTTGTTAGACACTGAGGGCATTCATGCACAGCCTTTCAAAAAATAGGGAGAAGATGGTTTTGAAAGCATTCAAAAACTTATATTCTTTACACACACATACACATACTATACCCTATTAGAACTATTAAACAAATTTAGCAAAGTCACAGGATATGAAATTAACACCCCCAAACCGGTTGTGTCTCTACACACAAACAATGACCAATCTGAAAAGGAAATTTAAAAAGCAAGTCCACTGGGGCACCTGGGTGGCTCAGTGGGTTAAAGCCTCTGCCTTCGGCTCAGGTCATGATCCCAGGGTCCTGGGATGGAGCCCCCACATCGGGCTCTCTGCTCAGCGGAGAGCCTGCTTCCTCCTCTGTCTCTGCCTACCTCTCTGCCCACTTGTGATCTGTCTGTCAAATAAATAAATAAAATCTTCAAAAAAAAAAAAACCAAGTCCATTTAGAATTGCATCAAATAAGAATAAAATATTTAGGAATTAATTTAACCAGGTGAAAGACTTGTACACTGAAAACCGCACAACATCGCTGAAAGAAATTTAAGAAGACATAAATAAATGGAAAGACACCCTGTGCTCACGGACTAGAAGACCTGGTACTGTTAACTTGGCCATACTACACAAAGTGACCTACAGATCCAACATAGTCCTATCAAAATCCCAATGATGCCCTTTGCAGGCACAGAAAAATTCATCCTGAAATTCATATGAAGTCTCAAGGGATCCCAAAGAGCCCAAATGATCTTTAAAAAGGAAGAACAAAGCTGAGGTCTCATGTTTCCTGATCTCAAAACTTACTATAAAGCGACAGCCATCAGACTGGTGTGGTACTATAATAAAGACAGATACATAGGCCAATGGAACGCCATAGAAAGTCCAGAAAGAAGCCCTCATACAAAGGGTCAAATAATTTTTGACAAGGGTACCAAGAGCATTTATTGGGGAAAAGATAGTCTTCTCATCAACAGGGAATCTCATGTACTGTTGGTGGGAATGTTAACTGGTGCAACCATTACAGGAAACAGCATGGAGGTTCCTAAAGAAATTAAAAATTGAACTACCCTATGACCCAGCCATTGCACTTCTAGGTGTTTATCCAAAGGAAATGAAAAGAAAGATAATGAAAGATAATGAAAATTATCTCAAAAAGGTATCAGTACTCCAGTATTCACCGAAACATTTATTCATAACAACGCAAGTACGGAAACAATCTAAGTGTCTGTTGACAGATGAATGAATAAAGAAAATATAGTACATATATGATGGAATACTATTCCACTTAAAAAGAAGGAAATTTTTATTTCTTTAAAAAAATGGAGGGGGGCGCCTCGGTGGCTCACTGGGTTAAAAAATAAGTGGAGGAATCCTGCCATTTGTGACAATGTGGATGAACCTGGAAGGCATCGTGCTAAGTGAAATCAGTCAGAGAGCTTTCTCTCTCATTTCCAAATACTATGTGGTTTCATTTATATGTGGACTCTTAAAAAAAAAAAAAAAGCCAAACTCTAGAAACAGAGTAGAATGATGGTTGCCAGGGTCTGGGAAAGTGGGGGAAATAGGGAGAAGGAAATAAAAGGTACAAACTTTCCGTTGTAAAATGAGAAAGGTCTGAGGGTCTAATGCATAACATGGTGACTACAGTTAATAACACTGTAACATATAGTTAAAATTTGCCAAGAGAGTAGAACTTAAGTGTTCTCACCTAAAACAAAAAGGAAATATGTGAGGTGATGGATATGCTTTTTAACTCAATGATGGGAATCTTAATGTATACATTTCCCAAATCATCACATTGTATACTTGAAATATCTTACAACTTCATTTGTCCATTATACCTCAAAAAAGTTTTGAAGCATTTAAAGATTAAAAGGAAAGTAATTCTGCAACAGGCTACAACATGGATGAACCTCAAAGCCACTGTGCTAAGTGAAAGAAGGCAGTCATGAAAGGACAAATACTGCATGATTCCTAACCATACTGTATGATTCCTCTTATGAGTGGTCACTTTCATGGAAACAGAAAGTAGAATTCTGGTTGCCAGGGGCTACAGGAGGAGGGAATGGGCGGTTGTTGTTTAATGGAGACAGAGTTTTAGTTTTGCAAAATGAAAGAGTTCTGGAGATGGACAGTGGTCATGGTGCACAAGAGTGTGAATGTGCTTAATGCCACTGAACTCTACTAGTTGTAGTATTTGTAGTATTTGTACTGTACATACATATACATCTACATCTACATCTACATATACATATACTATATGTAAATAGTATATATGCCATAGTAAGTAGTTATAACTTTTATGTCATTTGTATTTCATCACAATACATTTTAATGGGGAGGGACACCTGGGTGGCTCAGTTGGTTAAGCATCTGCTTTTGGCTCAGGTCATGATCCCAGGGTCCTGGGATCAAGTCCCCCATTGGGCTCCCTGCTTCTCCCTTCTCCCTCTGCCTACTTGTGCTCGCTCTCTCTCTATCAAAGAAATAAAATCATTAATTAATTAATTAATTAATTTTAAAGGGGCCCCTGGGTGGCTCAGTTGGTTAAGCATCTACCTTTGGCTCAGGTCATGATCCCAGAGCCCTGAGATGGAGCCCCCGCATTGTGCTCCTTGCTCAGTCAAGGGGGAGCCTAATTCTCCCTTTGCCTGGGGCTCCCCATCCCACTCCAGCTTGCACGCTCTCTCTCTTTGAAATAAATAATCTTAAAAAATTTTTAAATTAATTTTAAAAATATATATTCCTTCTAAACTAGAGCTTCTTAATATGATTTTATCTAAGGTCATGTTCATTAAAAAAGACAATAAACAATAATGCAACACAATATGCTGTTGTAACCCTCAGACGGCAGATACCAAAGCTGACCAACCGGTATTTCTACATTTTTGCATCTTGGAAGCTCAGAAAAGCAGATTTTGACTCAGTGAGGTCATTAATATAACAACAACAACAGTAAGTCAAGCTCAAATGCTAAAAGTACAAAGGGTAAGATGTACCAAAAACAAGGGAAATTAATGCAAGTCACTTTTCAAGACTTAGAATTCTAAAAGCGCAAAGGCAAAAGTCCAGAAGCAGAGGATAAACCCGCTGCCGGGAGCAGCTGGCCTAAGTGTCCAGGAGTCAGAGACGCCCAGGGAGACTTCTGGCCAGGAGCAGGTGTCTTTGGTGCCCTCCCTATGAGACCCGAGCCACTTCCTCCATCAGACCAGGACACGAGCTGAATAATCATAAAGGTAACAGCCATGGGCACCATTTCTTGAACTCTGCTGTGTTAGGACCATGCTGGGCTCTCACGTGTGTATCCTGGATCCAGCCCTCACTGCAGCTCAGCACCTCACAGTGTGGCTGGCACAGAGCAGTGGCTCAAAAAATAGTGGTTAGAGCTTAAAGGTAAAGGCTACTATTCATACCACCAATTTATGGATACGACTCTGGGTCTCAGGGACGTTAAGCTCCATTTCAAGGTCATCCGGTAGGAGAACCACTGTTCTAGCTCCCAAATCCAGCTCCGTCTTCCTAAGGCTTCCCCAAATCTCCTTTTTCCCATACGACATTCCGAGGGATTCTGTAAGGACATGAATCCCATCAAGTGGCTCTCCTGCTCTCAGTCGGCTCAAGTTCTCCATCCCACCGGCAGTAAATCAAACGCAAAGTTCTGTCCCTGGCTGGGAGGCCCTGCATGTGATACACAGACGCGGGGCTTCCACCCCAGGCCGGGCCCAAGACCAGCCCCTCCCTGCACGCCCCCTTAAGCCCCGCCCACAGCGCCTCCTTGAGGCTGGCTCACTTCACTTTCTGCCCGATGCTCCTCCTCCCAAGTCCCTGGGGCTCCAGCCTGCGCAAAGTCAGGATTCTGTTCGAATTTCACCTTCTCAGAGAGGCCTTTCCTACCCGCCTTATGTAAGGAGGCATCGAAAACACTATCTTGTTTCATGTCCCCAAATCATGTTATATAATTAATAACTTGTTTATTGGGTATGACCCCCCTCCAGAATGGAGGCTCTAAGAGTTCAGATAACCCTCATGTTTGGTCACTGAATCCCCAGAACCTAGTATTCAGTAAATGTTTGCTGAATGAATGAATGAATGAATGAATGACAAGCCCACTCATTCCACTGATTTTGAGAACAGTAGTTGACTCCAACCCAGGTCAACTTCCAATAGCTGCAAAGCCTGTGTAACTTGTCCTCTGAGCACAAAAAATCATGTCATATCACAGACTTATTGAGTATGGGGTTCCCCAACCCACCACCACACACATATATACCGTACCACACCATATACTATATACCACCTACCATATCATATACCATATACCATACCATAAACCATATACCATTATCATACCATATACCTTACCATAAACCATTTACCATCAACCATATACCATTTCACACCATATACCATACCATAAACCATATATCATCCCATACCGTATACCATAAAGCATACTATAGGCCATACCATATAACACATACCATATACCACCCAATATATCATATATCATACCATTCCATGTGCCATACACCATATCATACCAAATACCATATACCATATACCATATAATACCATATTATATACCTTAGGCCATGTACATCTCATCTTGTACACACAGCCCATAATTCCCAGGTTTTACAGTCTTGGGTAGGTGCTAGCTGACCAGCTAACTGAAGGAAAGAGGCTCTCACAGCTCTGGAACCCAGCAGATTTCCTCACGGCAGAGGACAGGAGGTAGAGGAAGTGGGAGTTCAAAGGATGTGGGTCTCTCTTCTTCATGTCACATCTCCTCTGAAGAGTCAGAATTACTCTAAAATACCTTCTTCATTCTCGCTGTTGCTTTTAGCAAAACATAAGAAAGGGTGTGTCACTAATCAGAACTCTCCAAATGGAATGGGCTACCAGGGAGAGCTGGGGATCTCTGCTCCAGGGCAGGACCAGCTGGGCCTGGTGGCTGCCAGGCAGGTTGGAGCAGGTGAGCTCCAGGGGCACTAATACTGCTCAAATTCTCTAGTGTTTGCTCCATTTTATTGACTCTTCCTGCTGTTCTAGGGATACTACCTGGTAAGCACACGTAGGCAACAGGCACACATCACTATCTCAAAACAATCCTACAAAGTGCTGAGCCTTCTTGTTCTTCTTGCCTGTATCAGTTAGCTTTTGTTGCATAACAAAGCATTCCTACACTTAGTAGCTTAAAATGACCCCCATTTATTTGTTTGCAATTCTGAGGATTAACATTTTGAGGTAAGCTCAGCTGAGAGCTGGTCTCCGCCCCAGGCAATGGCAACCATGCATACAGATGTGTTTGCAAAATTATGTTGTAAACTGGTTTTAATGTGAATGGGGAAAACTTGGGGCAACGTTTGCCACCTACCAGGCCTCTTGTCTCAGCACAATGTCGCATCTACAGGAAACATGAGTTCAGCTTCCAAAGAGAAATGTGAAATTGCACAACACCATTCTTACCCATCTCAAGACCTCAAGTCCCAAACTTCCAGGCAACTTCCAGAACCTCGTTTCTATCCTCCAGCCAGAATGCCAGTGCACGCTTATGCTTCGGTTTACCGCGTCTCGGCCCCACCTCCCACCTTCCTCTGCCTTCCAGATCTTTCCTTCTCTTTCCTTCCCTGTTGATAGTTGCCCCCCAACTCATGAGCCAAGTCGGCACCATAAATAATCATGGCAGAGAAGTGCAAACACAAAATCCCTGAGAGGAGGCAGGAAGAATGAATGACCGTACATACGATTTGTCACATACACAGGAGGACACTAAGGCTAGCAAGACCGTCCTTCATTGCGAGGCAGCCTCTCAGGCTCAGAGTCATGCTGTGACTGACGGAGAACAGACCCACCTCTTAGAGCTTGGTGGCTAGTGGCCCCTGCAGAGCCACTGCACTTTCTCAGGCCTCTGGACGTCGTTCCTAGGGGCTTTCTAAGGACTTCCTCTGTCCTCCTGGATTGTCATAATCAAGTTTAAATTCATTGACTATGGGGTATCTCAGCTTCTGATACCCAAATGCTACAGGGACGAATTTTAAAAGACAGAAACTAGTTCTAATAGGTGCTAATTATCAAAGCCTTGCTGTGCACCAGTCTCCATACGAGGGGTTTTGTGTTTGACATTTCAACTCATCTTCCCTTCCCAAAATCTTGTAGGGGAGGCAGTATTCACTCCATTGTATACCAGAGAGCAGCGGGGCTCAGGGAGTTCTCAGTCTCTAAGGGAGCAGGGTGCTCCTGGCCCATGGTCCATTCTCTGCTCAACATGGTACAGTCTGTTGACATGCTGGTCAACACCTGCTTGGGAGAACTTGTCAGAGAGCCTCGGGTTACCTGCGGGAAAAGCTGGATGGGACTACCAGGGGCGCTCCTGCTTCCCAACAGAACAGAAATGAGGGAGTCCAAGGCACCTGGGTGGCTCAGTGGGTTAAAGCCTCTGCCTTCGGCTCAGGTCATGATCCCAGGGTCCTGGGATCGAGCCACGCATCGAGCTCTCTGCTCGGCGGGGAGCCTACATCCTCCCCTCTCTCTGTCTGCCTCTCTGCCTACTTGTGATCTCTGCCTATCAAATAAATAAATAAAACTAAAAAAAAAAAAAAGAAATGAGGGAGTCCAGGAGCTGGGGCTGGATAGATTTTTGCTCTGATACAAAGCAGCATTTCTCACCATGTGGTTCTTCGATTGCTGACAGCCCCTGGCGATCTGCCAGTTACTTTGTGGGCAGGCAGCCTGGTAGTTTGGGATAACAAAACAGAAGAAAGAA
Organism: Mellivora capensis; assembly: GCA_004024625.1. Classification (NCBI taxonomy): domain Eukaryota; kingdom Metazoa; phylum Chordata; class Mammalia; order Carnivora; family Mustelidae; genus Mellivora; species Mellivora capensis. Next base: position 38,571 of record PISX010011545.1, on the reverse strand, counting down.
TGCTTTATCCACATTCAAATTTGGAATGTAAAATTAATTGTAACTTTCAAAGAAGTTCCCCCTATTCTTAAAAAAAAAAAAAATGACTTGGCTACAGGGACTGTAGGGTCAGGTCATCTCAACTACCAGCTTAGAGCTTATGTTTGCTAATGGAGTCTGATGTTATTTGGTCATTTCTGCTCATTAAATGGGCGCTTCTGTTCCTTCCCTTGTGTATCTTATACTTGCAATTCACAAACCTGGAGCAGTGGTTGAAAAGTGGTTCACCAGCTATAAAACTGGTATTGAAAATAAGAATGCTAATACAACTCAGAATTATGCTGCAAAAACACGTCTTGAACATGACTTCACTGAGAATATGAAATGCGCGTTTGTGTGTGCTGGAGCAGGAAAATCTCCAACTGGGATGATTTTCCTTTTAGGAGACTAACACTGGAAGGTGCTAATGGGTAGTGTGCAGTCTGATCTCAACTCTGCCAAAGAAAAGTATGAAACCCCTGAAGCCGTCACATCACTTTTAAGACTCTTTGATCCCTTGGTAGAACTTAATGAGTTCTCTTGGAAAAATGCTCAACATAATGATTTCCAGTAAAAAAAAGGGGGGGGTTGTTGCAAAAAAGACTAAAAGAAAAACAATAAAACAAGTTGCATTCTCCAGCAAAAGCAGGTGGGAACCCCAGGATTCCTGGGGAGATTGGGGGAAGTCGTGCTAAAGTTAATGACAAATGTTATTCCTGGAAGGAAGAAGAAAAGCCAGTTGCAAAACCCTTTGCAGAGAGGACGCAGTAGGGTATGACATTGTGTCGATGGCATATAACACGGAAAAGCAATTGCTGTTCCTTATCCCTTCTGGAAGGGGCTGCACTTGACAGTTGGGCGAACCATGGGCAGAGAGTGAATCCGTGCTTGGCTCTGCAGACATGAGGCATTCGAGGGCCAGTTTTCAGCTGGCATTTTATTCCGTTTCTCACTGAATACTCATGCAGAAAGAGCAGTATCTCTGTTGAGGTTAACAACAGTAATATGAGTCATGACAGAGACTGGAAAAGACACCTCAAGATCTCAGCTGGTGGAACAGTGTCAGGCTAGGCTCTGCAGGCAGCGGGCAGGGTGAGTCCAGCCCCAGGAGCAGTTGGGGTCAACAGTCAGTCCACCCCTCCCCCGTCCCCCTTGGAGGAATACACTCTAATCTCAGGCACTGAAACACACGCCGTCTCCCCTCCCCTCTGGACTTGGCTGCCCGGTGGAAAAAAAAGAATAAGGTTTTCAAAAATGTTTCTTCATGAACTGGCAATCCCGACAAGGCCAGTTCCTTGATTTCAAGCAGTTGACTCAAGCAATACAGCTGAGCGATATGAACAGAATCCTCCATATTCTGAACTTTGCACCTTAGAAATCACTATAGTGTGATTTCTAACACGGAGGGTAGCAAAGAAGGTTCCTTAAGAGGAACATTTAGTATTTTAACATACTTGATCGATGTTGTTCTTCAACTGCAGCAGAAATAATTGAAGGGTGATGCGGATGGATTTGAAAACCACATCCAAATACTGTGGCAGTATAAAGAAATAGCTCCCAGACAGAGCCCACGGAATACTAGAAAAACGAATGCGAAGAAGACCCCAAACAAGGGTGATGACTTCGAAGATTTCAGGGCTGATAGAGGAAAGGACAGAACCAGTAAAAGAGGTGACACCAAAGGCTGGGCGATAATTCCAGCAAATTCAGTTAGTATCATTTTCACCAGAAAATGTAGGCTAATGAGAGGGGAAGGAAAGGAGGGAGGGCGTTAGAACACTGAACCTCGCTTCCATGACTGACAGTTAATAGATTGTGTCTACAGCAAATAAATCCAGAAACTCTAAATAATAAATCAATCTCTCTCCCCTCTCTGGCTCCCTCTCTTGTCCCTCTCCCTCCACTTCTCCCTCTCTCTCTGAGTATTTGTCACTTGAAGTAGTCATTCCATTAATGAAGAATAATAAAAAAAACCTATTTCGAGTATTTGTTACAATTTATTACATTCATTAAAAATAATAAAAGCAGCAGAAATGAGAAAGGAAACAAAGGGAATACGGAGAATTGAAAAGGTCCAACTATAAAGCATGACCTACAGATAAGGCTTCCTGAGCCCTTGAGACCTTGGGGACTAATGTTGATCCTGAGGCCATTCATGCAACAAATGTATCTGCTCCCATTTCAAAGGTGCCGCTGGTTCGATTTTCTATTTGTTTGCCCATTGATGTAGACTGAAAACAGGCTCCTTTGAGGAAGAGTATCTCTTTCCTTTTTGCCTCCTTCCTTCTAATTTACTTGGCACACTTTTGTCGAAGCCTGGTGCTGGGGACCTACTTGGCCACTATGTGATCTGCAGGATCTCAAGCTTTGTTTGAGTTCTTTCTTCCTTTGTCTGGGTGCCGCACTGGCTCTACCTGTGGCCTGTGTCCACTTGTCCTTACACCATGTGTCCTTAAACGTGCATAAGTCAGGAGGATTGCTGTCCAGCCAGCCATGTATCCGTGAAGCTCCTACCAGCCATCTCATCAGCACCACCTAGAAGGGCCTGGCCAGGCATTCACGTACTGTGAGGCTTCCTCACCCAAAGCATGAGACCGTCTCAAAACAGTAGAACGTTGATAGATTTTATTTTGTTATTTTTTTATTAACATATAATGTATTACTCGTTTCTGGGGTACAGGTCTGTGAATCATCAGTCTTACACAATTCACAGCACTCACCATAGCACATACCCTCCCCAATGTCCATCCCCCAGCCACCCCATCCCTTCCACTTCCTGTCCCCTCCAGCAACCCTCATTTTGTTTCCTGAGATTAAGAGTCTCTTATGGTTTGTTTCCCTCCCTGGTTTCATTTTTTCCCC
>PISX010011545.1:0-35591 GCA_004024625.1 Mellivora capensis | reverse complement strand
GATGGACATCTAGGCTCTTTCCATCATTTGGCTATTGTGGACATTGCTGCTATAAACATTCAGGTACACGTGCCCCTTTAGATCACTACATTTGTATCTTTAGGGTAAATGAACGCTGATAGATTTAAATCGACCTGTATGAAACTCCTAACTTTTTTATTAGAATTACTCTTTTAATTTGCCATAAATTCTAAAAAGAGATCTCAGCAATGCATCCTGGCCTATAAATATATCTAAAATATGAAGCCTTCAGGTCACTCTGTCAGTACCTTGCAGAATTGTCATGGGCACCACCCAAGTCGGGGCCATGGTGATAGCAAAGGGTTAGGGAATAGGGTAGGCTGCAGCCAAAAGAGAGGGGCATGGTTAGTGCCTTAATCCTGGTTCGTGGGAGCTCATAACTGGTTTGTAGTAATTGTTACTTTCCCAGAGCATGGCTTCCTTTGGCCTGATTTCTTCTGGGCTTGGAGCCCACTGCCCTCTGGTAATCAAAGTTATATTTGGGCCTTTTGATGTCAGAGTGTTTCAGCCTGTCCTGCTGTATACTGTTTCGTGTTTTGATCTTTGATCCACTTAATTCCAATTTCAGTAGATTTCTGTTTCAGAATCAGCATGCATATTGCCAGAATTTTCCTTCATTGGATTTCCAAAATGTTTCGGGTTGCCAAAACCCATTCACTACAGAAATTGTTGGAAGCTGGAGGTGTTTGTTCACAATTTGTATGATGAGAATATATTTATCTTACTTCTAATATAGGAATAAAAACATTTAGGGATTTAGGTAAGCTTATGTCTGTGCTTTAAAAATTAAAGGCCTTGGGAACACCTGGGTGGTTCAGTTGATTAAACGTCTGCCTTCAGCTCAGGTCATAATCTTGGGGTCCTGGGATCCAGCCCTGCAGAGGGGCTCCCTGGTTCGTGGAGAGTCTGCTTCTCCCTCTTCCTCTGCCTATCCTCCTTCCACTCATGTTATCTCTCACTCACTCTGCTCTCTCTTTCAAATAAATAAATAAATAAAATCCTCAAAAATGGGGCGCCTGGGTGGCTCAGTGGGTTAAGGCCTCTTGATCCCAGGGTCTTGGGATCGAGCCCCGCGTCGGGCTCTCTGCTCAGCATGGAGCCTGCTTCCTCCTCTTGTCAAATAAATAAATAAAATCTTAAAAAAAAATCCTCAAAAATTAAAGGCCTTGAAGTTGCTGGCAGGCAGAAAGGGATCAGTGTGTGTGAAAGCTCAGAGGCAAGAGTGCAAGGAAGAAAGGCGAGGCTTAAGAAGTAGGTAGGGGCCCAGTGCTGAAGGGCTTGGCCAAGGACATTAACCACGCAGGAATTTTGCAAGTCAGTATACAGGTAGAACAGCCCCAAGTGAGGCTGGGGGCAGGACAGATAGCAGATACATTTACCATGAGAAGGGCCAGCAGAATCCTGCACCCTCATATTACTTCCTAGGTGAGGCTCTGCCTTTCTTCCTCAGAGTCACACTGTTAACAAGGAGGATATCCAGGAAAACCCATACGGCTGGACCCAGAAGGTTAACTAAGAGCAAGATGGACAGTTATTCAAGTTGTGCACTACACAAAGACATCATGTTCAAGGTGTGAGCTGTTCACATGAGAAACTTCTTTTTTATTGTGGATTGTTTGTATTTGTATTACATTTTGTACACTTCAAAGATGGGCAATTTGTATAATTATTATGACAGTTTTCCAGGAGATGGCAGTAATGTGTCTGTTTTAACAGAAGCAGTATATGTGGATAAGTTTTGGTAGCTAGAAGAAAAGTAGCTTATTCTAAGAGTGTAGAATATATATATGATTCTTCGTTAACTTCTAAAGAGGAAATTAGTCAATAATCAAAGCCTAATCATCTAGCCCGTCAAAATAAATGTGTGCTTTCAAACTAGAAGCTTTTTTTTCAATCTGATATACTAATCTGGGAGGGTCTTTAAAATTTTTTTGTATCCCCTATTGGTATTAGTGCAGTGACTAAATTTTGGATTTCTTGTTGCAATTTCGGTAATCTGCTGACTGGTTACTCTTCCAGAATAGTAGACCTGAGTTCCCAGTTAAAATGTATGATACTTCTGTTAGGATACAAATCTCTAAGGAAAGAAACTTTTTATCTACCGTTAATAACGCACAAATGATCTACTTCAATATTGCAATTGTGTAATTTGCTGTTAGAAAAGTTTTGTCAGTAAAAAAAATTAATGACTGTTAAAATTGAGAGTCATGTTAAATGTTATTTTTTAAAGTTATAAGTTCTAAGATAAAATGCTAAAGTATTATGTTGTTTCCTTCTGAGATGGCAGGAAAAAATTTTTTAATCATTAGGATCACAAAACAAAAATACAAATGATAAAATTATCTTGATCATTAAGTAAGTCTTTGATAAAGTAATTAAAGAATGTGAGAATAAAATAAACAACTCCATGGAGCACCTGGGTAGTTCAGGAGGTTAAGCATCCTCCTCTGGCTCATGTCATGGTAGAGTCTTGGGATCAAGAATCATGGCAGGCTCTCTGCTCAGCAGGGACCCAGCTTCTCCCTCTCCCTCTGCCTACTGTTCCCCTTGCTTGTGCTCTCTCTCTCTGTCAAATAAATAAATACAATATTTTAAAAAAATAAAACATCTCTAGAGAAAACTGTAACACAGCTAGATCACTGTCAAGCAGGGTATGGTCAAATACATTAATTTCATATCAACCCTTACTGATGCATTTGAGGAAGAAATGCAAGAAGTTGTTTTTGTTTGTTTTTTTTTTAAGAGAACGCATTAAACCAAATATATTTTCCTCACATCCAAGTGCATGGCCATATGATTCAAACATTACACACCAGGCCTTCTTGTTGAAGACTCTTGTTGGAAACTCTCCACCTGAAGAGATTTTACCCTTCTAACATTAGTGAACCAAAAGATTAGAAACTTATTACATACAAATTCTTCCCCAGTGCAGAAATCACCAGATCCTCATTACTTTATTGTATCTCGAAAACTCAGTATATTGTCTATTTTGGTGACTCTTTAGGGATGAGAACAGTCAACCAAAGAATGAGAATGATTGCAAAGGTGGTCAGCAATGGCCACATGTTCTTGCTAAGTAGGAAATCAGTGAAATGCACATCTTCACCAATAGTAAGTACTTAAAAATAAAAACTGATTTGGAAAAAAATGTACCTGTCCATGTAACAGGATAGAAACTGTATCAAAATGAAAAAAAAATTATGGACACACTGAATGAATAATATGCATGATACAGCTTTTCTGTAGGACAATCTTTCATGTTCAAAGGATGATCTAGGAACACTTATGAATGTGATGGAGGTAATTTTCTCCATTTGGCAAAAACCATGACAAAATGTGAAAACATAATAAGAGAACATTTACACAGAATACAAGGATCAATGTAAAATATTACACATTATTTAGGGGATAAAACACAAAACCCCACAGGTGGTGAACAAAATCATTTTGAATAAGGTAAAAAAAGGCAAAATATTACCCCATTGTTTTAGATGAAAGCCCAGGTGGAGAACAGATAGATTTCCAACAGCAAATACTCTGTGTGCAAAGATTTTGTGGGATTTTATGCAACAAATGACATGGTTGATAAGGATTTATGCATATTCTTAAAAGACTAATACCAAATTCGGATTTAGAGAGAAACATCTGACAGGCCACAGATACGCCTAGAAAATAGAATGGAAGATGAGAGTAGAGTCACAAAAAAAAAAATTACAGGGCATTCGATATTCTTTGTTTTACACATTGTCAAATATGTCAGTGAATGTTACAGCAAAAACTTTTGACAACACTGAATTTTTGTCAATATCTGAGAACTGTACAACTACTTTGCTGCTTCAGTGACTATTGGCGTATTGAGAACACGTTTGCCAAGCAAAAATTTGAAACTATTAATAATAACCTGTGATGAGAAGATGGGGATACCATCAGGCCTCGGATTCACCCACTTAGAAATTGTTGAAAATAGAAAGATACACATTCTAAAATGTAAGTCAGAGTGATGATATTTTAAATAGCTATTTTCAACTGTATTTACCCAGCACTCATTTGAAATCATGGTTAAAGTAAAATTAGCTTTATAAGCAAAATGATGGCGGTAACAAAAACGTAATGTACTTATGCCCGTGAAAGGCATCAAAAGGATGAGGAAATTCTTTGAAGAAAGATGCAGTGATATTTACTTTTTCTAAATGTTCTTTAGGCGAAACAAATTGCCTTTTTCTGACACTGAAATCGACTTTTCAAATGTAGAATATGCTAGAAAAAGGAAGAACTCTCGTTTTGACTACAGATCCTCTCATTTAGGACCCATCATGAAATTTCAAAATTAAATTTTCTCTTTCCCATATAGATACAACAACATCTTTATTTTTTCGAAGATTTTATTATTTATTTGTTAGAAAGGGAGAGCGACAGGCAGAGAGAGAAGCAGACTCCCCACTAAGCAGGGAGCCTGCCATGGGACTCGATCCCAGGACCCTGGGATCATGACCCGAGCTGAAGGCAGTCGCTTAACCCACTGAGCCACCCAGGCGCCCCACAACAACACATCTTTTAGAGAGAATTTCGTAAAATTGAAAATATATGATGACCTTTTCTAATCACTGTTTGGAAGACATACATAATTTGAAGAATATAGCAAACGTAAACTCTTGTATCTATGTTAAGTTTGAGTTTGAAATTGGCTGATACACATGGCAAGGAATGCTTAAATTAATAGGATGTCAAGATGAAGAACTAAAGAACTTGGAGCATTTTCTAATACCTAATAGGATCCTGTTAAAGAACTGTCATCTATTTGCAGCGACTATTTACCAGCCACATTTCTGAGTATTTCTGAAGCTCCTCACGTAAATCTAACTTCACCGTTTTCAGTTGCCTGTGCAGAACATAGCTTCTCAAAATTAAGCTTTAAAAAAATGACTCAAGGGGCGCCTGGGTGGCTTAGTGAGTTAAAGCCTCTGCTTTTGGCTTAGGTCATGATCCCAGGGTCCTGGGATCGAGCCCCGCATCAGGCTCTCTGCTCAGCGAGGAGCCTGCTTCCTCCTCTCTCTCCCTGCCTGCCTCTCCGCCTACTCATGATATCTCTCTCTGTCAAATAAATAAATAAAATCTTTTAAAAAATGACTCAAGATACACAACGTTGCTAGAAAGATCTAATGATCCTTTCTGGAAAATGATATCCTGGAGCAAGTATGCTTTGGAATTCCACACTGAGATTTTCATACCCATGAAAATCCTCATTATGGCCTAATGATTTGAGGTTTCTAATTATTGTTATTGATCATGTAACTCTTCTGTTTTTATGTCCCTTTATTTGATTTGTATGAAACGGAAATCATTGCTTATTGCATTTTTATGAGAAGTACGTAAGATGCTGAGGTTTTACTGGAGGGAACAGTATCTCTTCCATGGGCAGGTGGGTCAGCGTAGCCTGAGCTCAGGGAGCTGCCTGGACATCGTGGATATCAGCCTTGTCTTTGATCTGGGAGTTGTACCCAGATTTTGTTTACCAGGGAGAGGCAAGGTAGGGCCTTGCCAGCCAGAAGGAGGTGGTTGATGCTTCTTGGAAGAATCACCCAGACCAAAAGAATGACTGGTCCAGAGTTCTTTGCCATGGATTCCTGAGCCAGAGACCTCAGGAGCCCCAAGGCTCGGCTCTATGAAGAAGCCACCGTAAGCCCTTCCACAAACCAAAACACTGGAGAACAAAAGGAAGCAGGGGTGAGGAAGGCCACTGAAATTGGGCATATGGCAAAGAACAACTAAACTTTTCCAAAGCAGACTGGGCCAAACTAAATAAAGTTTTGGCTCCCTCCCCTAGGCCAAAAGGCCAGATCAGTAAAAATCAAATAAACTGTATTTTTAAAAAAGATTTTATTTATTTAGTTGACAGACAGAGATCACAAGTAGCAGAAAGACAAGCAGAGAGAGAGGAAGGGAAGCGGGATCCCTGCCGAGCAGAGAGCCCGATGCGGGGCTCAATCCCAGGACTCTGAGATCACGACCCGAGCTGAAGGCAGAGGCTTTAACCCACCAGCCACCCAGGTGCCCCAGAAACTGTATTTTTATTATAAGCCTCCAAAGTGTGTTTTAAAGAACTGTGCCATCTCTCTATACTTCAAAAAAAAAAAAAAAAAGGGAAACTTCATTTCCTCCAAACACCTTAGGGAGAAGGTCCTCCCAAGATTGACCAGAGTCCACCCTAAACACCATAATTGAAAGATGTGGTTGGTTCTGGTACGGTTCTTCCAGCACACAGCTCAAGGCCCTCATTATGGCTTTCCTCTATGTGGGGGCTGAAATGAGAAGCTAAGGAAAGAGTGATGACTGACAATTTGATTAAAAATAGATAAAATCAGGCACCGGGGTGGCTCAGTCAGTTAAGTGACTGCTTTTGGCTCAGGTCATGATCCCAGAGTCCTGGGATCGAGCCCCACATCGGGCTCCCTGCTCAGGAGGGAGCCTGCTTCTGCTTCTGCCTCTCTCTCTGTCTCTCATGAATGGATAAGTAAAGTCTTTTTTTAAAAATAGATAAAACAGGGACGCCTGGGTGGCTCAGTTGGTTGGGCGGCTGCCTTCGGCTCAGGTCATGATCCCAGCATTCTGGGATCGAGTCCCACATCAGGCTCCTTGCTCGGCGGGGAGCCTGCTTCTCCCTCTGCCTCTGCCTGCCACTCTGTCTGCCTGTGCTCGCTCTCTCTCTCTCTAACAAATAAATAAATTTTTTAAAAAAATTTTTTTAAAAAGATGATAAGAAAGGCTTAGGGTCTTTCTTCATTGTTGTTGGGTTTTTTTTAAGTAATAATCCCTCAAGGATGAAAAACAGACAACAAAATTTGGTCGTGAGCAGCAGATGGAAGAGTGATAGATTACTTAGGAAACCCAAGGAAATTGAATCTTAAGCCAGCAGCAAAGAAAGCTGAGAAGCAACATGATATAAAGCAAAGAAACCTACGAAGGGACAATTGGTTATATGCTTAATTTAAAAAAAAAATCCTAACCCCCTTCGTAATTCTATACTGTGGAAACTCCTCTCCCCCATCCGACAGAAAACAGATTTCTTCTCTGGGCAGGTAAAACGGAGGGTCTCTGGAACAGAATCAAGTGGCCAGAAAAAGAGACCTGTGTATCAATTTATGACAGAGGAGGGCACAGAAGTAGAAGTTCACTCTTGCCCGTCTGATGGGTGTGTGGTTTTAATTTGCATTTCACTGATTAAGAGGGTTGAACATCTTTTCATAAGATCACTGACATTTGCAACACCTCTTGGTAAGATGTTTAAGTCTTTTGTCCGTTTTTCTGATGGGTAGTCTGTCTTTTTCTTACTCATTTACAATAGGTCTTTAGACATTCCCAACGTGCAGAAATCCTTCATTTTCCCTGTTGTCAGAATATCAGTCTTTTTCTGTATACATAGAGCTCTTTGTGTTTTGTACAAGAAATCTTTCTGCTCCAAGATCATGAAGATTTTCTCCCAAGTGAACTTGTAAAGCTGCATGTGGTTTTTGTCTTACCATTTGAGTCCCTGATTTATCTGGAGTTTGTTTTGAGAGAGGGTATGAGGTGGGGTCTAATTTCACTTCTTGGCCATGTGGAAGTCCAACTCTCCTAGGTCTGGTGTTGGAAAACACACTGTCCTATGATGCACCTGGGCCATAAATCAAAGGCTGATATGCATGTTTCCAGGATCTGTTTTCTGTCTTCGTTGTTTGCCTCTCCGTACACCAGTACTATGCTGTTTTAATTACTCTTATTTTATAGTCATAAATTGGGCATTTGTGTCGATCTTGGCTAATTTTAACGAGCCCAGTTTTCTGGATACTTTGGATTCATCAAATGTCTCTGACAACCCCATCATCTCTCTCTTCAGCCATATCAAGCCCTAGACCTTAATCCTTGCCCAGTTACTTGTGTGGCAAACTTCCTAAGCTGACACGGCCACTCAGGACCCCTGGCTGGTTGGTAGTAAATGATGGTAGCCGCCAAAAACGGTTGAGGTGGGTGAAGGTTACCCACAACATTGCTGCGAGAGTATAATGAAACCATGTCTCAAAACAGACATATAAACACATGTAAATTTTTTATTATTTAAATACTTTTAAGGATTTTATTTATTTAACTTATTTACTTATTTGTCGGAGAGAGAGCACAAGCAGGGGGAGCAGCAGGCAGAGAGAGAAGCAGACTCTCCGCTGAGTAAGGAACCTAACACGGGACCCTATCCCAGGACCCTAGGATCATGACCTGAATGGAAGGCAGACGCTTAACCGACTGAGCCACCCAGGTGTCCCTAAACACCTATAAATACTGAATAAAGACTTATTTGTAAGAGGACACAAAGGGGTTCATGAAACCTCTTCTGTAAGCCCTCTGATCTCCCAAGTCCATTTCCACCCTACAGGAGGAAAGGTCACTTACGGCAGACACAACAACTTCTCAGCAGCAGGAGTCTGTTACCCCAACAGCAGGACAGGCAGCCGTATTTTCTGCTAACGGGAGGGTATGACACAGGACTGTGTATAGGTCATAGGCCTCCCTGGTCCTTATGCCCTGTCTGTGCAAGGATACAGTGTCTCTACTGTCTTTTAGTTCAGCTGTATACCTTGAAGTCCAAATCTTGTTGCTGTCTGGCTCCCAGTCAACAAGCCATTTGTCACTGCCCGGGACTCCATGCATACCCATCCCTCTGATGACATTGCCACACCTGGGCGCAAAGAAGAGTGTCACTTGCACCTCTGCCCACTGGTGGGATTTCTTCACCACTTACCCTGAAGGTCACTCCCAAACAGACCCGCAGCAAAGTATCATAATAACCCATCTACCAGGGGCGCCTGGGTGGCTCAGTCATTAAGTGTCTGCCTTCAGCTCGGGTCATGATTCCAGGATCCTGGGATCCAGGCCCACTTCAGGGTCCCTGCTCAGCAGGAAGCCTGCTTCTCCTTCTCCCACTCCCCCTGCTTGTGTTCCCTCTCACTATCTCTCTCTCTCTCTGTCAAATAAATAAATAAAATCTTTTTTTTAAAAAATCCTTCTATCAGCCAGACCTGAATTTTTTCTTCCTCTGCCAGCTAATGATGGGAAACCTTCTTCCCATCCCACCCCACCCCTGTTAAGTTACAGGTTTCAGTTGGGGATTATTGGGCATTATTGTTTGAGGTGGTTAGCTTGAGATTCTGGACCACCAGTTTATGTAAGACTTCTGAGCCTGCCAGGACTGATCTCGAATGTACATTACCTCCTAAGCTTATAACATGGTAGATCTAATCATACCAGTTCATGCTGGTCAGCTCTGGTCATCCAGGCACTTGGAACATCTGGTTAGCAAACAAGTCAGTCTCCACTAGGAACCAGTAGCACACCAGGAATTGATTTGCAAATGGCCAGTGGTTCTCTGCTGCAGAATGGCATCACTTCAGACTTAGAAGTACTTGGGAGGCCTGGGTGACTCAGTCGGTTAAGCCCCTGCCTTCGACTCGGGTCATGATCCCAGGGTCCTGGAATGGAGCCCTGCATCAGGCTCCCTGCTCAGTGGGGAGCCTTCTTCTCCCTCAAGCTCCTGGATTGTGCTCCTGGCTGTGCTCTCATTCTCTCTTTATCAAGTCTTAAAAAAAAAAATAGAAATGGAAGAACTTACCACCCAGCCTCCTTACCTTCCACGGATCCCTCTAATAGCATCAGACCTGCCAGGAAAATGGCCTGGTGGAAGGCTAGCCTGGACCTTCTGCAGAGCTCTCCCTGCTCTGAGCCCCACTTGAAACCAGTAGCCTTCTGAGTCATATACTAAATGGGTCAGAATCATACTCCCAAGTGTGCTATGTGCTATGTCTCTAAAATCCAAAAGTGTCACCAGGCACCTTGTCTTTTTGGTTTGGGGGTTTCTTTTTGGTTTTTTGGTTTTGGGGGTTTGTCCTGGTTGAGGATGCAAGGGGCAACCACTTCCCCTACTTCCAAAGTAGGACTTCCCTACTTTGCCCAAACCATTAGATCCCTAAAATCTTTACCAAAGTGGCGGATTCTTGCATCTCGAGGGCACGAATCTCTAACCGTCAGCTATACCTGTATTTTACAAAGGTGTGAAGAGTTCTTCTGGTTTATACCCACCAGGTTCAATTAGCACCATATCACCAACAAAGTGAACCAGCATGGTGGTTTGTGGAATGTCAAGATAATCAATGTCCCAACGACATTGGACAACAAAGAATGGGAGGGCTCAGGAAAGTACCGGCGAACTTCCTTATGAAAGTCAACTGCTCTTGATTCTTCTTTGAGAAAAATGCATTTGCCAGATCAATAGTGCATGCCAAGTGCCAAAAGAGGGGCTAATCTGCTCCAATAAAGGTTTGTTCATTTATTAGAGCCACTGCTTTCGGCTGACATTTGTTTAATTTGAGGTAGCCCACTTCCATCCGCCGTGACACTGCTGGATTGCGCAGGAACCAAACAGGGGATGGAACACGATGTGCTGGACTTCAGGCCCCTACATCTTCTGCCCTTGGTGGTAGTACTGATTGGTGCACTATCTTCCAAGATGTGGTATTGCTTCTGGATTTCTACCTTGGCCAAGCCATGAAAGGAAGAAGCTCCTTTCACCCACTGGCGAAAGGTGACTCCTGGGGTTAGCACCTGATTGTTCCAGATGCTCATGGAGGGACCTGCCGTAGGAAGTGAGGGGCTGTTGACATGAACCCGTCAAGATGCAAGACACTGTCAGGTCGCCCCTTCACAAAGCTGTTCAGAGCCTGTACGGTGCCGGTGGCTACAGGGTAGCTGGGACACCTTGTGGGACCGGGAGGATTTGAAGGTGCTCCAGAGGCATTTGATGCACTGAGTCCTTAGGGTAGTAGGCAGATACAGAAGGGACACCTGCTTTCTACTGCATCGTGAGTTCTTTAAAGGTGGGAAGACTTTTCTGGATCTCCCTTCATCAGCTAACATGGGAGCATCAGGTTGACCTACTCAATTACATTTGTTTGTTGCATAAACTAATAAGCTGATTGGATGATGAAGCAACACTGGATGGGAAGATCCAGGTCTGATTCACAGGTGTGATAGCCCTTAAAGAAAAGATGCTGCTGTAAAATCAGGCTGCCTTGAGCGTGCCTAGGCACAGGAGAAGGAGGTCATAGCAACAGTGGCATCTGTCATGACTCGGGCGAAAGAAGACAGTGCAGCCCTGGGACCCCTGGCTCCCAGAACTAAGAGTCTTTATAGGCCCCATATTACTGCTAGAGAAACCCATTGTCTCACACTGTATGGCTTACATATGTAGTCGGAGCTAAGAAATTGAAGAAGTCATTAGCAGAAAAAGGCCAAGGTTAGCCTACTTCCTCAGAGAAGCTCGTGACTTTCTGTGGTGAGAGGCCACAGCTGGCTGTGTGGGTGGGACTTTCTGTGCCTCCTGCCCAGGCACCAGTAGGAAGGACCATTGGAAGTAGAAGGGGACCTCAGTTCCTCACCACCCATGGGGAAAAATGCTAAGGCTCAGTCACCAGCCAAATGCTAAGACACCCACCTTCAGTTGGACTAAAGTTGGAATGGGTGTTTATGTAGAGAACAAAATAGAAAGAGAGAGACAGAGGGTGGAAAAGGAGAAGGAAGAGGAGGAGGAAGAAGGGGGAAAAGAGAGGAAGGGAAGGTGAGATTTTTCTTCTTTTTTTAATTGGCATTTTTTTTGTGGCAGAAAGCCACAGCTCCACCATTAAGAAGACATTATTCCAGGGGTGTCTGGGTGTCTCAGTCATTAAGCGTCTGCCTTCAGCTCAGGTCATGAGCCCAGGGTCCTGGGATCAAGCCCCACATTGGGCTTGCTCCCTGCTCAGCGGGAAGCTTGCTTCTCCCTCTCCCACTTCCCCTGCTTGTGTTCCCTCTCTGGCTGTGTCTCTCTCTGTCAAATAAATAAACAAAATATTAAAAAGAAAAAAAGACATTGTTTCAAATAAAATGACTGCCCACTCCAGTGAGAAGCTGTGATTTTGGACTTGGGGAATGCAATTAAAGGCAGTAAAATGTGTATTGTCCACATAACAGAGTGGCCCAGCTCTGGACCTCCACGACAACACCCTGTGTGGGAAAGCCTTGCTTGGTTGAGACCCTCCCTGAGAAACAGCATCTCTTGGAGAGCAGCCCCAGCATACCATTAATACCATCGAACATACTCGGTTATTAAAATACAGCATCATTGACTTTAACCTTCAAATTTGAATGCCTCCAGGAAAAACAAGAAAAATCCGACTTTTTTAAACAGTAAGATCATCAATGAGTAAACCCAGAAGAATATTTGAAACAGGGAAGCCTGGGTGGCTCAGTGGGTTAAAGCCTCTGCCTTCGGCTCAGGTCATGATCCCAGGGTCCTGGGATCGAGCCCCGCTCTGGGCTCTCTGCTCATCGGGGAGCCATGCATCCCCCTCTCTCTCTGCCTGTCTCTCTGCCTACTTGTGATTTCTGTCGAATAAATAAATAAATAAATCTTTATTTTAAAAAAAAGAATATTTGAAACATACAGTAAAACTATAGTCTCCGGGTGCCTGGCTGGCTCAGTCAGGGGAGCATGCTACGCTTGAGTTGTGAGTTCGAGCCCCATGTTGGGTATAGAGATTACTTAAAAGTAAAAAATTATTTTTTTCAAAAAACGGTCCTCTTGATTGAGGTGCCAATCTTCCAAAGTTTTAAAATCGTTTATATGCTTTCTCACTTATTTACGGGCTTGAGGTGGACACAAAAGAATACATTATTCATGTATTCTAATGGCTCTATTATGTCTCCTAATTCTGAACAATTGAATGCAGAAACAAGCAATTTGAAAGCACCTTCTTTTTCAACTCTAAAAGGATATATAAATGAAAAGTATTATCATTTCCGGCGTTAATGCTGAAGCAGAGCTCCATGTAACCCCTCACACGTGTGACGTTTAGGAACAGATGCAGGGACAACAACGAATAGTTGCATTTTCAAATTTTCCAAACAAGAAACAGCTTTCAAGAATGAATCACTTACTTACTTACTTACTTACTTACTTACTTACTTATTTAATTAATTTATTCACTTATTTATTCCTTCATTCACTTAAAATTGAAGTAAAGAAGAAGGGGCATTTTTTCATGTATAAAAGGGTATTAAAAATGCAACTTTTGGGGCGCCTGGGTGGCTCAGTGGGTTAAAGCCTCTGCCTTCGGCTCAGGTCATGATCCCAGAGTCCTGGGATCGAGCCCCGCATCGGGCTCTCTGCTTAGCGGGGAGCCTGCTTCCTCCTCTCTCTCTGCCTGCCTCTCTGCCTACTTGTGCTCTCTGTCAAATAAGTAAATAAAATCTTAAAAAAAAAAAAAAATGCAACTTTTGACTGAGGCCCTGACACCAGGAAGATCATAGGCCAAACTGGGCTTCCAAATAAGGATGTTAACTTTTAAAGGAAGTCCTGAGGAACTGGGATGCTGACCTGCATCAAAGGCCAGAATGTGGAGAGACTGGGGGGATTCGTCCAGGGGACTTCTAGCAAAAACTGTTGGTGGGCTTTAAGTCCCAGCCCCTGGGAGAGAAGTGGAGGACACTTGGTCTCAACTCAGACTGCAGAGAGAGGCATTATTAAGGGGGCCCCGTGGAGAGCTGGTTGGTGTTCCATGCGGCGGTGGCCCCAGAAATAGGTCTCGGATTCCCACTTGGGAAGTCGAAAGAATGAGAGCTTCCAGTGGCCCAGGGGAGGGACGGCGGCTGTGTGGGAGGGCCGCACCCCAAGATGCTGTAGCAAATGGACATGAATGCTTCCCCCTATTAGAAAGCCATTGCTGGCCAGGTCTTGTCCAGGTGAGCCCCCCTGAAGGGGCAAGGAGGGGCAGGTTTAGCTCCGGGGCCAAACACAAACAAGGACCAGGAGAAAATCATCATTCCCTAAGTGCAAACAGGAGGTGCCTGCTCGGGCAGGTGGCTCGGGTAGGGTGAAAGGCCGCTGAGGCACCCACACCAAGACTGGGGAGACAGAATCTGCCAGCAGTGGAGAGCAAGAAGCCAGCTCATGCCAGTCTCAGCATAACACAGACCATTCCTTCTTGCCTTCCCATTGTCCCCAGGTAACCCCCAATCCTACAGGCTCTGGAAGTCATGGTTAGCAAATGGACGGGTTTTGGGGAAAAAATAGAACCTTGGATGTTCCTTGGTGACAGGCCTCTCACTTGGTAGTGAAGAGACACCTCAATCAAATCAACTTTGAGCTTAGAAAATGGCCGGAGACCGGAAATTCTCATTTCTGTATTGAGACAATTTGTATTACTTGAGAGTGACCTGAAAGCCACCAAGCGGCCTAAGTTTTTATCCAGGTATGAAGAAAAACTGGTCCCACTGAATGAATATAAAAGAACAGGGGCAGATCCACAACAAGCCCACTGCTGCTTCTATCTCAGAGTGTGAATAGACAATGTGCTTCCTCAGTGGAAAAAAAAATGGTGTTCAAATATCCCAAAGGGACACGGTATGATTATAAATCTTCTCCCCACTTTTGCCTGTTCGTGGAAGCAGACAGTTATAATTTTGTCTCCCCAGCTCACAGCCCACGTCATCTCCACCACCCATCTGCCCTTTTCTGGAACTGGCCTCCCCTGCCTGTGAACCTTCCCCCCTTTTTGCTAAAGCTTGTCACTGTTCAATTTCTGTAATCTGAAACCTTGTACATTCATTGATATCCTGACATTTTCTAATTTTCTGTTTTTGTGAAAAGGCACGTAGGCTTGCTTAGCTCAAATTTCCCAGGGTCCCAGGACTATCCTGATTTAGATGTAGGATCTCCATCTGCTCTCACAGGACACACAAGAAGGCACACCGGACGTTTCGTTTCCACTCTGCCCCCATTTTAAAATAAAAGAACAATATTAAAGAGGGGAGAAAAATCACAAAAAGACAACTGAGGAGTGCATGTGTGTGTGTGTGTGCATTTATGTGTGCGTAAGAGAGAGAGAGAGAAAAGCTCAGTCCTGCTCTTTCCCTGCTCATGATTAAAATCCTCATGGACTTTTTATATATTTTGGAAGAAGCTGCTGGAGCCATGTCCTCACTTCATTACATGTCACTGCCCACTTTGAATGGCAGTTTAGAGGAAGAGGATACAAGATATGTGATCCACCCGAATGGACCATATTGTGCTGGTTTTGTCTGACAGTTCTACTTTCATCTCTAAGATTTGCTTGGGGTCAGTAGTTCAGTCCTTGGGACACCTGCCTCAGCCCAACCCCTGTACCTGAGGGTCACTTGGAGCAAACAGTCTGCTGAGGACTGGAAGGACCAGGTTTCCATGCTGGCACACGTGACTCTCCTCTCCCAACAACCATAGTTCATGTTAGACCAGGATGAACATTTGACCCAAGGGGGTCAGTCAGGTTCTCCCTCCCAGAGACTGCAGATGGTTTCAGGCTGGAGCTCAGAGCCATCATCTAGAATCAAGGCTGGCAAGACCATCTTTACTGGATCTTCACCACTTGCAAGAAAGCCATCTGTAGATGTAGATAAATGGGGCAACGGAGCTGAGAAGCGCTGAGAAGAGGACTCATCATCTGGTGACGTCCGTATGTGAGTTTGCTAGGGCTGCCACAGCAAAGTCCCAGAGACTGGGGGGCTTAACCACAGACACCCATATCTCACCATTCTGGAGCTGGAAGTCCACGAGCAAGGTATTGGCAGGACTGGTTCCTCCTGAGACTTCTCTGGTGGCCTGTATGCAGGTGGCTTTCTCTTTCCTGTGTCCTCACATGGTCTTACCTCTCTGTGTCTGGGTCCTAATCTCTTCTTATGAGGACAGTGGTCATATCAGGTTAGGACCTGCCCATGTGACACTATTTTACTTTAATCACCTCTTGAAAGGCCTCCTCTCCAAACACAGTGACATTCTGAGATACTGGGGGTCAGGACGTCAACATATGAATTTGTGGGATCTGGAGAGGGACATGATTCAGCCCATGACGCTCTGTGTCTGCTCTTCCAATATTCCTAAATATAGCTCAGCCTGGCACCTGGTTGTATTTCCCATTGGGAGGGGGGTATAAGTCAACAAATTCCAACTTTTGATTTGTGATAATCTGAGTAGATTTCTACATCAAATAATTCTTGACAAAGGTAATTACTCTTCTAAAGCCAAAATCAGAGGCACTTGGGTGGCTTAGTTGTTGAGCGTCCAACTCTTGTTTTTGGCTCAGGTCATGATCTCAGGGTCCAGAGATTGAGGCCCGCAGCAGGTGGGGGGTTCCCTACTCAGTGGGGAGTCTGCTTTCCTTTTCCCTCTGCCCTCCGTCCTCTCTCTGAAATAAATAAATAAATCTTTTTTAAAAAATAAAACAAAAATTTCCCTGTGATTTTCCAGAATTGTGAGAACCAGAAATGTTACTACTGACTTTCTGCATGAATTTTAAGCAAGAAACAATTTCTAGGTACCATCCAAGCTTTGAGCCGAACTCAGCTTTCTTAAAGCTGCTGCTTCTCCTTCCAATTGAAATCCATATTCAGCCTTCCGCATATTATGCCAAAACCAAATTGTGGCCATCACCTTTCCTGTCATCACGAAGGCCATCTACATAGACATTTCGGAGCCACCCTGTGGTTCCCACTTTCTGAATTTTGTGATGTTACATGTACTGTTCTGAGTAGATACTTGACTTCCTCAAAAAAAATACAGGGTAATTTTTTAATAGAGGAGTACAGGGGGTTTGAGGGATTTCAGAGGTGAGCAAGGAAAATGACATGGCTAGAAAGGGACAGTAGGACACACTTCATCAGGCACCCTTTTGATGGGATCACATGTGGGGGGGTCCCTGAGGGCAGGAGACTGTATAGAAGCTTCTGTACCAGAGACCCCAGGTCAACAGGGGAATGCCCAGGCAATCAGAGAAGAGGTTCAGAGAGGGGCCTTCCATGGCGAGGTGATGTCTCTGGACAGAGAGCCCCAGGATCAGACCACTTTGAAGAGTAGCTTGGGGTCTTCATAGCCTAGTTTACCTGATCCATGGTTAGCAGAAATCAGGTGTACTTTCTCAGGCTATACAAAGCAGGCAGGCTCGAAATGGCTAAAAATCTGCTTATGGAGCCTATGTTTAAATCAACTGGATATACAAAAATTTACTTGGCATTATCAAGATTTTGAGCTAAAGGGTCTCTGCCTGATGTGAACAAATAAACCACATAGGGGCCGACACACCGAGGCCACGTTCAGCTCATTTATATAGCAAGGAGGCAGGAGACATTGGGAAGAAGAAACGGAAGGTGGACCCATCACATACATCTCATTCTTTCAAAAAGAAAAGCCACTGGGGCGCCTGCGTAGCTCAGTTGGTTAAGCATCTGCCTTTGGCTCAGGTCATGATCCTGGAGTCCCCAGGTGAAGCCCCAGATCCAGCCCCATGTCAGGCTCCCTGCTCAGCGGGGAGTCTGCTCTCCCCTCTCCCTCTGCCCCTCACCCTGTTCCTGCTCGCTCGACTCACTCGCTCACTCTCTCTCTCTCACAAATAAATAAATAAAATCTTTTTTAAAATTTTTAAAAAAAGACAGGGCACCTGGGTGGCTCAGTGGGTTAAAGCCTCTGCCTTCAGCTCAGGTCATGATCTCAGGGTCCTGGGATCAAGCCCCACATTGGGCTCTCTGCTCAGCGGGGAGCCTGCCTTCCCCTCTCTCTCTGCCTACTTCTGATCTCTGTCTGTCAAATAAATAAATAAATAAAAATCTTTAAAAAAATAAAATAAAATAAAGAAAAGCCGTTAATTCATGAAAAACAACAGACCATTGCAGAATTTCTGATTATTAAAGGAATGATCCCAATTCAGTAAACTCCCTAGGTGGAGTGACCAGCATTAGACCACCAACTTGAATATCATCCATATTCATTTCTGTTGAAGAAAGAAGCTCACATTTGAAACATCTAGACTGAAAGATATTTGCCTTTGAAAGTGCCTAATTTTTTTTAAGCATCATATGTAGGCATGCATGTATAATTTTTTTTGACAACTCAGAGTGCGAGATTTTGATGTAGACCATGTTATAGAAGTGACCACCAGGATGATTCAATTCCCCATCTTATCGACACCACCCACACGCACACATATTCTAAAGATCACTTTATTAAGCAACCTAAATTGCAATAATATGTTATATTATTAAATGATAAAATGGAGACAAGCCTATTCCTCCCCTCGAGCCATTTCATGCAGATAGAAGTATTCAGGTCAAATGAAGGACAAGATCTAAAAATTTCACCTGGAAATTTTCGTGCGGGAGAAATAAACTCACTGATAAAGTGTAATAAAATGAGCAGATGGCATGTCATTAAGAGAGATGTGGTTGACCTGCGGTAGTCCAGCAGGGACACAACTTGAAGAATCCACCTCACCCTCACTATCTGAGCGCTCCTCATCTCCTACTATTGCCTCTAATGGGCCGGACCCAACTGGGAGCCAGAGGGGGAGAAGCCTGTCCTGGAAGCCAAGATAGGTCACCTCCTGGGCTCAGAACCGAGGGGGGATGTCGGAGAGTGGCCCTGGGAATGTCCAGCACCAAGACTGTGTCCTCTTGTCCAGGATTAGACCCTCAGGGCCTAGCACATAGCAGGCGATCGATTTAAGCATGCTGAATAAATGAGTTAATTAATTTGTTCTGATAGTGTGTCTCTTCTTCCAAAATTCCTGACCCCTCATTGGTCCCAGAACATGTGGAAGCATTGGCATCTCTCTGTCTTTGTCTAAGCTGTATTATCCAGCTCAGACTGTTCTTTGCCTTTCTTTACCTGACAAGTAGGGCTGTGTCAGCCGGAAACCTAGGACTGGCCAAGTGGAAGCCAGAGCAGAAGGAAGATGGGACAGTCAGGCAGGCGGGGTCTTCTCACTAGGACCAGCTGGCTGGAGTGAAGTCACAGACAGATGGGCTCCTAAGCATGGAAGGAGAGCAGCCAGTAAGCTGTTATCTGCTGACACTTACAGCAGGAACCATTGGTTACCTACCCAACATCCATTCCCACCTTCTTCTTTGCTAGCCAAGTGCTGACTTCACTCGAGTGCCTAGACCTCACCCAGGAAGTCATGGAGACTGACCATAGCCCCAGGATCGGAGGTAACCCTTGAAGACAGACCCGTTTCCTTGGCCAGCAATTGGCTTCAAAGCATATGACCTCATTCTGTCCAATGAAAGATTTGGACAATCTTCCCCAATTCTAAAAGTTCTTTCTAGAGGAGACACTGGATCTCGGCATGAAAAGGACATGAATTGGAAGAGGTCATGAGGGGACTTGTCTTCCAGCTGCATTTGCATAGCCCTTGATATAACATTGAGAAAATGTCAAATAAGCATTTGTCAAAATGGTAGAGAGGTGGTAGGCAATCAAGTATGGGGCGGGGCCAGACACTGATCCTCAACAAATCGCCTTGGCCGTGAACTTACCTCGACTTACTACCATCGGTCTCCTACCCTGGACCTACTGTGTCTGCCAGCACAGGCTTCCTGGTCTTGAGGGCACTGGTGTCATCTTGGGCCAGACAGGGGTTCAGCCAGATTGTGTCCCATGATTCCAAGGCAGTAAGTGGCTCTACCCCAGAACTGACTCCAAAACGTAGAACATGGACTAGTGTTTGGGGTGACAACAGTCCATCACCAAAAATCTTACAAAGGCAGAGAAAAGAACTTCCGTTCTGACTAACACAAAGGGCAGACCAAGTTTGTACCTAGAGCATCAGGAAACCAGAGACACCCAAAAAGATGGCCAAGGAGGAGAATTTTAAGAAAGAATTTCATACTTTCTAAAAGAAACAAACAGGCATTCAAATAATGAATCATAACCCAAAAAATCAGAATTCCTTGGCCCTTCCTATAACAGGTGACCTTTGAACAACATGGGTTTGAACTGAGCATACACACATATAAATATTGCCTGTATAACATGGTTTTTTTCTGATACAGTTCAGTACTGTAAATACATCCTCTCTTCCTTATGATTTTCTTAATAACGTTTCCTTTTCTCTAGCTTATTTTATTGTAATAATAATAATAATAATATTGTAATAATGTAATGATGATATTATATTATATTATATATAATAATATTATAATAATATAATAATAATGTATTAATATATATAACATTGCAAAATATGTGTTAATCAACTTCTTATGCTCTCAGTAAGACTTCCAGTCAAGAGTGACCTAGCAGTAGTTAAGAGTGACTCCTGGGGGAGTCAAAAGGATTTTTGGTATATGGATTTTCAACTGCGTGGGAAGGGCATCGGCACCCCTAACCCCCATATTGTTCAAGGGTCAACTCTGGTTTGCTAGGGCTCCTGCAGCAAAAGACTACAAACTGGATGGTTTAGAACAATTGAAATATATTCTCTCCCAGTTCTGGAGATGAAAAGTGAGAAATCAGGTGGGGTCAAGCCCACTCTGAAACCTGAAGCGGGGGGAGAATCCTTCTCTGCGTCTCCCAGCTTTTGGTGTCTTGCCAACAATCTTTGCTCTTCCTTGGCTTGCAACTTTAGCCCTTGGATCTCTGCTTCTGTTATCACGGGGCATCCCCCTCTCATGTCTGTGCCTCTTCTCTTTTTGGTATGAAGACACCAGCCATGTGGGATCAGATCCCACCCTATGTATGACCTTATCTTAATTCAACTAATTACATCTGCAATGACCCTCTTTTCAAATAAGGTCACATTGTGGGGTACTGGGAGTTGGGATTTCAACATAACATCTTGGAGCACACACTTCAACCCCTAACACCTTTCTTAAATTTATATTACATTTCATCTGCTTTGTCTTTGGCAGTACATACAGGGAAGGCCCTGGTGGACGACACAGACACACACTCCAGAGCTTAGGGCTTCCGAAAGTCTTGATCTGGCCTTGGACTTTACAGAGGTAATAACATAATGATGGCTGAGAGGCCCTGAGCATCCTTGACATGCTTTTCTTCCCTATTCTTGCAAAAGCATTTGTCACCATCTACCAAACACTTCTCTGAAGAAAGGGGCAGCAGCACTCAGTTTCCCATTTCTTCCAGGGCTGACTCTATCAATTATTCCCACATTAAATTTTAAACTCTTTCTTGTCAACAAATTCTTTTTTTTTAAGATTTTATTTATTTATTTGACAGGCAGAGATCACAAGTAGGCAGAGAGGCAGGCAGGGTGGGTGGGGGGGAGGGAAGCAGGCTCCCTGCCAAGCAGAGAGCCCCATGTGGGGCTCGATCCCAGGATCCTGAGATCAAGACCCGAGCCGAAGGCAGAGGCTTAACCCACTGAGCCACCCAGGTGCCCCTCTTGTCAACAAATTCTTACACAGAATCCCCAAATATGAAACAGATGTTCTTTTTCAAATGTAAGTATATTCTATACATTCATATTTGAGACATTTATTCATCCTAATTGAGTAACGAGGAGGAAAAGATTATTTTGATTTTGGTTAATATGTAAGTATGGAGTTGGGACTTACACAGCTGCAGATTTATCGTAAGGAATGAAGCTGAAGCTTCAGGACCCTTTGTTTGCAGAGGCCTGGGAGGCGTCCCAGCATTGTGTTCTCATAACCGTGTGTCTGTAAAGTTTAGAGGAAAATAACTTTAGTGCAATTTGTTAAGGTTGCTGCCGCTTCCCAAGCCTTCTCTCCTATCTCATGGCGTTTGAGTGGCCAGGCCTATGGGAACATTGAACTGGGCATATTTTTAGTTTAGGTTTAATGGGATATACTGTGTGGCTTGCAGTCCCTTATATGTACAATCAAATTACTGCTAATAATTCCAGGTAGGAATTATTCGGACCATGGTGCCAACCAGTGTGGGTTGTGACACAGTGGTTCATCTTCAGAAGTCATATTGCAATTAGAACATGTCCTACTAGCTGGCACCAAAAACACATGGACACTGGGGAGGAAATGGCAGGTGTAGTCAGAAGGCACCCAAGGAGTGTTCTTCCAGTAATCAGAGCACAAAATTGTAAGTAGAAAATTCAGTCCTCATCAGTGCCCAAGGAAAGTGAAACTCTTTCCAGTAAAGGATGCACTTGGTAGTGAAGTGTAGACGGGGCACCTGGGTGGTTCAGTCGGTTAAGCGACCAACTCTTGATTTGGGTTGAGGCCATGATCTCATGGTGGTGGGATCGAGCCCCACTCCGTGCTTAGCGGGGAGTCTGCTTGGGATTCTCTCTCTCCCTCTCCATCTGCCCCTCCCCTACCACTCCCCAAAATAAATGGGTAAATCTTTTTTTTTAAATAGTGAAGAATAAACTATTATAAACACATGATACATTTTGTTTTCTTTTTGAATGAAAATGCTGTTGATCAGAAGTCCTATGTTTGTAGGACAAAAGACTAGGGCAGAACTGTGAACAGAGAATATGTCTCAATATAAAGTCACATGAGTTTTATGTGTTCCAACCATCAGTAACAAAAAGTTAAAAATTCCAATCAACCACGCTAGAGGAAAGACTACATTTCAATTCTCACTGTAAAAGACATTACAAAATCATTTAATATAATCAAATGCATGCAGCCAACAAATGTAGTAAAAAAAATTACAGACATGATTTGGGCAATTCATTAATGAAAATACTAAGTTTTAAAATTTTGTTTAGGACATTTATCAGCTCCT
Source organism: Mellivora capensis (assembly GCA_004024625.1). Classification (NCBI taxonomy): domain Eukaryota; kingdom Metazoa; phylum Chordata; class Mammalia; order Carnivora; family Mustelidae; genus Mellivora; species Mellivora capensis. The sequence goes on along the minus strand of PISX010011545.1, from coordinate 12,979 downwards.
TTAAATTTGTGAATTATCATTTATTTTATCATTTGGAAAAAATATTTACTTTTTACCTAATTTTTGTTGGGAGATAACTGTCCATGGGTCTCTTGTGCTTCTATATATCTTACAAGCAAGGGCATTGACAACTTTTGTTCCCAACAATCTTTTCAGGATGTTTGTATAGCAAATGACCTTGGAAGAATGAAATCCTGGCTCCCTTCAAGACAGAGGGAAGATTTAACTGCTGACCAGTATAACAGAGACAATGACTCCCTCCTGGCCAAGGTTGGGGATGTTGGTTTGCAGCCCCTTTAAAGACTGGGGTTCCCAAGCCTGAGGCTCGTCAGCTACCGTGCAAGCCCCACTCTGTGCACCATCCGCCTGGACCCAGTCGCACAACAGTTGTGGGACTTGAGAACAAAGGAACTGGGGTGAATATGATGCTCACGTTGTCCGCTGTGCTGGGAGTATTAAAGTGCTAAGGTTAACAAGTAACATGTGTCCTTCTCTTCATGGGAATGTAAATGGGTGTGGCCACTGTGGAAAACTGTATGGAGGTTCCTTAAAACATTGAAAATGGCACTACCATCTGGTCTAGCAATTCCACTTCTGGGTCTTTACCCAAAAAAAGAAAAGCACTAGCTCAAACAGATGTATGGGGCCTATGTTCACTGCAGCATTGTTTACAATAGCAAGACATGAAAACAAGCAAGGTGTACATCAATGGATGGATGGATAAGAAATTTGTTACATACACACAATGGAAGATAATTCAGCCTTTGAAAAGAAGGAAATCCTGCCATTTGCAACAACAAGGATGAAACTTGATGGTGTCATACTAAGTGAAATAAGTCATAGAAAGACAAATACTCTATGATCTCATATTTATGTGGAATCTAAAAAAAGCGAAGTCAAAGATACAAAAAATAGATTGGTGGTTGCCAGAGGTGGGGAGGTAAGGGTAGGTGAAATGGGTGAATAGGGTCAAAGAGTAGAAACTTCCAGTTAGAAGATATATAGGTCATGGTGGTTATGTACAGCATGGAAACTATAGTTAACAATACTGTGGCGTATATTTGAAAGTTGCTAGAAGAGTTAAAAAAAAAAAAGGGGGGGTGGAGTGGCACCTGGGTGGCTCAGTGGGTTAAAGCCTCTGCTTTCGGCTCAGGTCATGATCCCAGGGTCCTGTGATTGAGCCTGCATTGGGCTCTATGCTCAGTGGGGAGCCTGCTTCCTCCTCTCTCTCTCTGTCTGCCTCTCTGCCTACTTGTGATCCCTGTCTGTCAAATAAATAAACAAAATCTTAAAAAAAAATGTCTTATCAGACACAAAAAAGTATAACTATGTGAGTTGATGGGTGTTAACCTTGTTGTGTTGATCATTTTGCAACATATACAAATATCCAATCATTATGTTTCACACTTTGGACTAAAACAATGTTATATGTCAGTTACATAGTAAAACTTCAGGGTTGGGGGGTGGGGAGTGTGTCTTGGCAATAAGGAGACTGAGACTTGCTTGCCTCTCCATGTGTCCATGCCTCTGACCCAGGAGTCTTCTGTCTTCTCACCCGTGGAACTGTGTTGAGCTAACTTGTTAGCTTGCAAGTTATGTAACATCTCAGACCCTGTTCTCAATTTCTTGATTATTTTGCATTTGTAATTTTGAAATTTCTTAAAGAGCGACCCCCAAATTGTCAAGCCCCACAAAACCTGGATCTACTCTGAGTTTTTAGATGCTGCTTTTTTATAGCAGTTTCCAGGTCCAACAGAATGTTACTTTGACTTCTAACTTGGGGAAATATATTGAATTTGGTATTCTTCTCTAGCTACTCCCATCTGTTGCCTTCCCTTCCTAGCTAGTACACAGCCCAGTTCTGAATGGCAGGACCACAAATTTTGTGGTCAGTTGTGATCAGTTGTCCGCATCCCAAGTAATTTGTTACTGACAAAATACATTCTTTAAAAAAGATTAGGGTTTTCAAGCTTACCTCTCTAATGTCATATTTGTAAGCATGCACTCCCAATATTTGTTAGGACTCCTTCAGCTCCATATATGAAAACCTACCTCAGAAGACTTAAACAACAAGGGAATTTATTCTCTTACATGGTAAGATGTCCCTAGGCAGGGTGGGGGCAGGCCGGGGCTGTCGCCATGATTGGTAAATTCAGTGCCTTCACAACCACATCTAAGTCCCAGGTTTTTTTCATCTGTCCACTCTACCATCTACAACCTGTCAGCTAGCTGTCCTCAAGACTGCAAGATGGCAGAAACTCCTATAAGCATTACACCTTTCACACAAAAGGTCAAAGGCAAAAGAGGTACTATCTCTTCCTGGGGCCTTTTTTGGTTTTGTTTTTTGTTTTGTTTTGGTTTTGGTTCTGCCCCCAACCTTGGGTCTCTTTTGAAGAGCTACAAAACATTTTACCAGAAGCTCTGTCCTCCCAAAGATTTCCCTGCATTTCTCATTGACCAGACTTTGATCATATTCCCTTTTCTGAGCCACTTACTGGCAAGGAGAATAGAATCTGAGTAATTGACTGAGACAAAACAATATTCCCCCCACTGGTCCTGATGCTTGGGCAAGCTTTACCTGAAGCACATGATTTCACAGAGCAGTGTGAGTGTCTGGACAAAACTCAAGAGTTTTTTTAACAAAGACGAACGATGCAATCTGATTCTCACCCTCATGATAATGAATGCTTTTGGGTACAGACAGTACTCTCTTTGCAGGCTCGGATAAGCAGAAATTTCAGTTACCACAATTTAGTTAAATGACACCATTTCCTCAACAGTTCAAATTTCCGTTACCACAGTATATTAACTATGAGTAATTGCATAGAGCACAAACTTCACAGCTCACTCTTCAGGGCACAGATCACTACAAAAATACCAGGTGTGCATCGTAATCAGTGACCAACATGTCTGTCATGTACACACCAGAGAACAGGATGGACTCCCACCAAAGCTTGGTATGGATGTCAAGACTGATGAGGTCATGCATACACCAAGAGGCAAGTACTTGCTTCCTGACATTGCTAATGGGTAAGCGGGGTCACTACTCTCCTTCCTACAGCAGAGGAGAGAAATCCACAGCTGATCGTGGTTCCTTGATTGTAAATGATGGAGCTGTGTTTAAAATTACAGAGATCCAATCATATTTTAAATATCGTAAGAACTAGCGTACAAAGGAAAAAACTGTTATGATTGCTCTTGGAAAGCTAAGGACTCTCCTACAAATGTGAACTTCCAATTAATTTATGGGCAATGCAAGAGTTTTACAAATCAGATCTGTAGAGTAATATCCACATGTACTACGCATTACCAAACCCAGTTCTAAATAAAGCTGAAATTCGGTGGGTTACGTGATCATTCTCAGCAAATGCGCCAGCTCCTATCATATTTAGAACCCTGTGTTCCGAGGTGCTCAAATTCACGCTGAGGAATTTGCTAAACAAATCCCTGGCAAGGAATCACAGCAGTGATTTTCTGTATCCTTAAGTCCTTTCAACTAGAAGTGGCAGAACACCCTGCCCGAGTCCATCATTCCTAAACTTGTGGAGTGTCAATCTTGGACTTTCTTAGCACTGTTCGAGGTTTAACTCACTCGCTCCCCCAAAGGAGCATGCCATTTATTTATATTAAAAGTGAAACGGAATAAAAACCGCTGAACTCTGAATGAGGCAGCTATCAGGGCTAAAAATAACTGATTTCCTGTGTTTCCTATGGAAAAGACATGACAGTTCTTCCTATGAAAGACAGACAGGACCCGGCAAGACGAAGAAATCTACTTCCCACGGGGAGCCGGTGGGGCCTTAGCGTGATTGGGTTTGCACGGGAGCCCCCAGTTGGCAGGGTGTGACGGAGAAGGCCTGGCTCGCGGACTTGCGAGCGTCCCAGCAACTCTGAGTTTGCAACAGTGATTTGGGGGATGTTATCTTGAGAATGTAGCAGGTTTAGGGGAGAGATGGCTAATGAACTGCAGTCGTGCTTGGGGACTGTGTTTAATGAAAGAAGGGAAAGGAGGAGTGAAAAAGGAGAAGGGGGAAGGATGAAGAAGAAAGAGAAGTTACAAGAGCCGACAGGAAGAAAAGACAGGGAAGAGAGGGCATCGGAAACGGAGCAGCAGGGTACGGGAGAACGAGGACTAGGAGGACGCAAAGTGAAGCCGGCGGGGAAGAACGAGCAGCGCTAGGCGCGCGGTCCTCCCGCCGGCAGGGGACGCGCGAGCGCCGGGCCGCCCGCCCCGCGCAGGTTCTTCGGCCCCGCCCCGCCCGCCCCGCGCCTGCGCTTCCTGCCCCTCCTCGTCCGGGATGTTGCTGCCGCTGCTGCGGAGTAGCTGCTTCCCTTCCTCCTCTCCCGGCGGCGGCGGCAGCGGCGGCGGCGGCAGCGGTGGTGTGGACGCGAGCGCGGGGAGCCGGCCGGCGGCGCAGCTGCAGCGCGGAGCCCACGGGCCGCCGGGGCCGCTCGAGCGGACGGACACCCAGCCCGGGGCCGACCCCCGGCGCGCGGCGGAGGCCGAGGGGGCGCCGGGGCCCGGGGCGCGCGGCCCGGGAGCGGGCGGCGGCGGGCGGCGGGCCGAGCGGGAGCCGTATGCGTGCATGGATCCGGGCGCCGCGCTGCAGAGGCGGGCCGGGGGCGGCGGCGCCCTGGGCGCGGGCTCCCCGGCGCTGTCGGGCGGCCAGGCTCGCCGGAGGAAGCAGCCCCCCAGGCCGGCCGACTTCAAGCTGCAGGTCATCATCATCGGCTCCCGCGGCGTGGGCAAGACCAGCCTGATGGAGCGCTTCACCGACGATACCTTCTGCGAGGCCTGCAAGTCCACCGTGGGTAAGGGCGCCGGGGCTGGGCCGGACCCCGGCTGGGCCCCTCCGCCGCCGGCGCTGCCCTCCCGCGGTGCCCAGCGCCCTACCGGCCGCGTTTTCTTTGCGTCTGTGAGCCTCGCCCCCTCCAGCTGGGTAGCCCTGTATTTGGTGGATGGGCCTCTCGGTGAAATTTAGGGGGAGGGGCGGCTCCAAATGGAAGTCCCTCGATCCCGTACCTAAAGCCAGACCGAGATTTTCGTGGTAGTCTCCACGCAGACTTGTCCTTGGGGCCTCCGGGCCGTGCATCGTCCCACGGCGCAAACCCCTCACGCCCCTCCCACGTCCTGATCCGAGCTGTCTTTTGAACCAGCGTCCCCTCTCGCACCCTCCAAGGGCCGGTCATGAGATCAGGGTGATGCATTGGTCCCGTTCAGTTTTCAGGGACAGTGTGAGACTCTCTCCACGGAAACTCCTGGCCCTTCCATTACTCACCCAAGAAAAAAGGTGCTGCGAGGTGGGAAGCAGGCGGGCAGTGTAGTGAAGTTGAAGCTCTGCGCCTGGCGAAATGGCCAAAGTGGGTCATCTACAGCGAATTCCGGTGCTTAGGCTCGCCTTGTGAGAACCAGGGCTTATTTGCTAATTTTGAACTCACTTTTCCAATGCGCCGAAATAATGAAGTTTGAAATTCCCTGCGGAGGATCTATGGAGAATATTAAGACTAAAACTACACTAAGTTTCTCGTTTTAACCGTCAATGCGGGTCAGAGGGACTTCAGCTGTACTTGTCCGTGACCTCAAATAACCCTGGGACTTGCTGAAATGGGGAGGAGTCTTCCAAAATCACCTAAGTGGGTGAAGTGCAGCAGTGAAGTAAATACAGTAACTCCAGGTCAGAAAGTATTTCGTCCGCAGCATCTAAAATGGAAACTGCAGAGGGGAAGTTTTTTTAATGAAGTCAGATTTAGGAGGCTTGGTATGGAGCTTTGTCAGGTTGGTATGGGGAGTAGTTTTTTCCTATGGAAAACGCGTTAAAGCTGTCAAACCTAGGGGAACCACATAGATGAGCTAATTCTTAAAAGGAAAGGGCAGTCACCTTCAGTGATAGGCAGTAAAGGATCTCCCACAAGGAGGTCCAAGAAACATTGAGTAGTATTTAAATTTGAAATACAGAATTAAACGTATCTTCCCGTGTTCCTGTCCACATACTTAGTGTTGTAACCAGTGGTAGCCAAGGCAGTACAATAATTTGGGGAAGAATGGTTTTCAGATGTATCAGAACAGTACTACATTTTCAGTGTCTGATTGGAAAATTAAACCCCCAAATTTCATACTGTCTTTTTTGTTTCACCTTTGAGAAGTGTTTCCCTTGGTCCTTTTTTAGAATGGACTATTGGGGAAATGCTTGGGCTCTCTGTACCCTTTGTTCTTAAAATGATAACCCCTGGGACCATGATATTAAAACTGAGTAGCATTACTGTACCTGTTTTAAATATCCAATCTTGGACCATATAGAGGATAGGGAGTTACTGAACAGTCAAATGAGGTTTACGTTGTTATTTTAGTACCTGGTGTAAATAGAGGTAAAGGCAATTTAGTAGAAGTAACACTGTTTGATGGCTGCATACTTCAAAATATATAAAAATGAGGGATAATATGACTGGACTGTGTGATAAAGAGAAATCAGCCCAGACACTGATAGGTGGATAAATGAGAGGTTGCGGGGCAGTGGAGGGGAGATAGTAGATGGGCAAAGATGTGCTTTAGAGTGGGAAAGAGAAGAGGTGAAGAAGGGTTTTCTGAGCAGGGGCTAAGCAGTCAGTCGTGCAAAACCACCCCTGCCCCCTTCAGAGCCAACTGCGAGTGCAGGCTTTCGCTTGTACTACTGACTGCCCAGCCATAGATATCGGAGGTTCCACTACCACCTCCTTGGGTCTGATTAATTTGCTGGAGCAGCTCACAGAACTCAGAGAAACCTTCTCCTTTGTAGATTACCAGTTAATTGTAAAAGGAGGTGACGTAGGAAGTGTTTCCGTGGTCCCTGACTCTCTCCCCATATACCATGTGTTCACCAGCCCTCCAGCTCTGAACCTGCCCTTTTGAGTTTTATGGAGGCTTCATTACATAGGCATGGTTAAATCACTAGCCATTCATGATTGGGCTCAGTCTCCATCCCCTTTATCCTCCTTGGGGCGGGGATCAAAAATTCAGACCCTCTAATCACTTAGTTGGTTCTGCTGACCAGCCCCCATCTTTTAGTGACCTGGGGGCATTCCAAAAGTCACCTCATTAACATACCAAAAGACACCTTTATAATTTGCTCCCTAGAAAATTCCAAGGGTTCTAGGAGCTCTGACTGGAATGTGGACAAAGGACAAATATATTTCCTAGGATAAATCACAGTCTCATGGCCACATTCTGGGAAAGACTCATTAGTAGACTTTAGGAATAAGGCTTCAAGGCCTTGACTGCCATGCTAAGGGGCATGGACCTTATCCCATAGCAACTGGAGCTGGAAAGGCCTCTGAATATAGCATTGGCATGGAGACAGTGAAACTTAATTTGGCAAGATTACATAGGATATTTATTTGGGAATGATGAAGAAACAGGAGGCAAGGAGACCAGGCGGTTTGGTTCTCTTTCCTCTTGGCAAACATAAATATATACATTTCACATCTCTCCCACGCTGCTGCCATTGTGGGGTACCTTATGTGGTTGGGTTTTTGTCTTGCTCATTTGTGTTTCTTCCAAACATAGCCTATAGTTCTTGGGTCGCTAACTGTTGATTAATTGTGGGAAGTTCAGAGAAAGTTGATAACCTCTGGTCTAATCCAGAGTACGAAGATACTTCAAGAATGCTAACTAGCCCCCCTTCAGTCTCTGCCTCTGAGTTGTTTGTTCCTTCTTGCAATCAGATCATTTACGGAGCATCTACTGGGCATGAGGTACTATGCTACTGACTGGAGATCCACTGCTAAAGGGGACGTGGTCTCCAGAAGTGGCTCAGAGCCTGTGGGGAACAGGATGACCCGTGTTGGTAAGAGCGGTGATGGAGACGTGTGCAGAAGATTCGAGGAACTCCGTGGAAGCCCCTCTGATACGGGCAGCAGGAAGAGGGTTCGTTGTCTGGAGCTGTAAAGATGAATTCATTCCCCAAGTTCCTTTAGAAAAATGCCATTTAAATGTAGCGTTGGGTGTGGTGAATTGTGGTGCCTCACCTGAATGCCTCCCGGCTGAGCAGTTTGGCTCATGGCCAGTTGTCCTTCTGAGGCAGTTTTCCGAGCTTTAGTAGCAAGCTTGGATCCACATAGAGGAAGATTTTCTTCCACAGTGAACTTTCCCTGTCTGGCCTGCAGATGTGTGCTGCTCATGACAGCAGAGTCTGGAAGAGACCCCGGGCCCCACACCATGGCAGGGAAGTCTCTGAGCATGCGCCCACCCGCCCACCCCGGTGGGTCACCCAAGTGATGGCCTCATGTAGTTCAGAGAGGAGAAGAGTGACTCCAATAAGTACCTGGTTACAGAGACTCAGACTCACTTGAACTTTCTGTAAAAGATTGTAGTGGAAATCCCAAGGGATTTGAGAGAAAGAATTTGTAAATTAAATGAGAAAAATGTTGGTTGTTGTTTTTTTTTATTGTTGTTTTGGTTTGGTTGGTTTGTGTGTGTGTGTGTGTGTGTGTGTTTTGGGGGTTTTTTTGTTTTGTTTTGTTTTGTTTTTTGTATTGTTTATCAAATCCGAAGTTGATTTGGTTTAAAACACACACAAAATCCTCCAGGCCATGAAAGGCTAAAAAGACTAATTACTTAAAATATTTAAGTAAAAACTTTTGAAAGACTATTTAGTAATTGATCTGTTTAATGGAAATTGCCTAGGTGGAGTATTATTTTCAAGTGGGATTTTGTATCCACAGAATTGAATTAGCCCGATATAACTAGCATAATTTGACAGGTCCTTTAAAAAGTACAAGGCAGGCGTACCTGGCTGGCTCAGTTGGAAGACAGCTGTGTGACTCTTGCTCTCAGGGTCCTAAGCTTGAGCCCCACGTTGGGTGTACAGATTACTTAAATAAACTTAAAAAAAAAAAATACAGGAGCAGTGTTTTGAAGTTTAGGAAGTGAAAACAAATTAGTTCTGTTGTAGAAATTTACAACTATCTGACATGCAAGAAAACCCGTTCAAATTTTGTATTTCTTGGCCTTTGTTTTATTTCTTAGTATTTGTTGGAAGCTAGCTGTTAACTTTGTTTGAATTAAAATGGTTTTACCAGGTAGCACCCACCTTCACCCCTGCACCAGCAGCATTGCATTCTAGAAAAAAAACACTAGAGTAAGAATGAGGAACCTGGGCTTTTAAGGCTCTGTCACTAACTAGCTTGTGACTTTGGATAAGTACTTTCCTTGTCTCTGCATACGAAATGTAACATTCTATTCGCAGTAGCTACTGTTTATTGAGCACTTACTATATCCCAGCAAAAGGGACACTGCCTGATCCTCACAGCCATCCTGGAATTCATTCCCATTTTATAGATGAGAAAGCAAAGGTTCAGAGAGGTAAGCACCTTACCCTCTGTGACACAGCTGTCAGGACCAGGACTATAAGTGAGTTCTTTCTGTTTGTTCCTTAGCTTACTCTGAGATTTAAAGTTACTTTGCTCTGTGAAAATTCTGTCACTCACAATCAGACATCAGAGTCCTTCAAGACTTAATGGAATCTGGTCCCCCTGCAGGCCTGTGAAGATAGCAGGATCCTTGACCTATGGTATCACTGAAATTAACTTTCTTTAACTATGCCGCTATCATCACTCGTCACTTGCATTCTGGATTTTAAAATATGCCCTAAGAATTAGATTTCTTACCTAACTATTCAGACATTCAAACATCTTCAGCGTTTTACATATTTATTAAAATTTTCCAAAATTTTATATGTATGAATAGAGGAAAAGTAGGAGTAAGGCAGTCTAGACCAGAATTCCAATTTTCCTGGGCGGTTAGGTATCCCCCGGGCAGTGGAAGCCTGGGATTGCCAGTTGTTTTATTTTGCCAACTAAAGACATTTTTGAAACTCTGCTGCTACCAACTTTTCAAAAAAAGAAAGGAAGAAGGAAAAAAGGTGAAGTAGACAAAAAAAATTAGGAGAGACATTATCAGAATTAAAAAGTTCTCTGACTTTAGTTGCAAGGACCTTAGCACTCTGCATTTTCCTCGCTGTGCATCAGTGCCGTAGACCGACCCCCTCACCCCACCCCCCGGCTGGCCCCAGGAGTAACTGCTCGTAGGTGATGGTGCTTCTGTCAGAGTCCGGAGTTAAGCCGAAGGTGCGCTGGGGACCCTGCTTCGTGGGCAGGAAACTTAGTGGTACAGGTAGGGGAGAGTATTTTAGCAGGAAACAGGTGAACGCTAAGCCCCTGCGGAAACGGCTTTCTGTGGGTCTGGCCTTGAGTGTTAGGGGACGCACTGGGTGAAATGCAGCCCACGAGGGTCTGGTCAGTTTTACCTCAAAGCAGTGAAACTGCCATCAGGGGAAGCTGACTGCTTGTGCTTCGTTCTGGAAGCAGGTCAGACGTTTTTGCTAGAAAACCCAGAATGAGCATCTACTACTGGACTGAAATTCTAAATCGTGTATTCTATTTTGCTCCTGTTTGCTCTTATGCAGTCTTCCACAGTCTTCCACGCCGTGGCTGATCTGCCGAAGTGTTTTCACTTAAAAGAGAATTAGGGAGCGTAGTCCAGAATTCCCACCCGAAGAGCCCAAGCCCGAGAGCCTCTTCAGTGCTGTCTCACTGCCCTGCCAAAATGATGTAACACGATGACTCAGGGAGATGTGAGTGTGAAAGGAACAGATGCAGATGGCTAACATTTCGTTTTTATACCAGCAGATGCTATGCATTGTCATTAGCTTGATTTATTTAATGAACTGGGTGCACACAGAGAGGGTTGTGCCGAGCCTGTCCCTTCTTGTGGAATAGTTCGTTTTCAAAGAAAGTATGGAAATTTGGTTGCCGTCTGGTTGTTGAAGTTGAATAAAAATCTATTTAAAGGCCTGACTTAAGTGCATTCAGCCTTTCTCTCCCTGTGCCACACGGAAGAAGAAAGGTTTCATTATGCATGCTAGAGATCGAGATTCTTAGAGATTGCCTCTCTCCCTCCAGCTGCGTGGAATGGCCAGGAGCCGTCTGCTAGCAGATCTTAGAACTGGCTTCAGAAGGCAGAGTAGGCTCCTCTGAGAACTGTTAAGTCCAAATTATTCTCCAGCCTTGAGTGCCAGATACATTGTTCTAATTAAGCATTTGTTGGAATGTGTAAAGTAAATGTAGCTTTGTGTAATGTAGTCAGTCAGTAGGTATTAGCAGAGAGGCTGTTTGTATTTATTTATGTGAGACACCGCTCCACTAGCCATTTTGTAGGGCACAAAGCTAGTGCCTCCTTACCCGGCTTGTCCTTTTTAGAAGGGCGAGAGACAGAGTCGTGGCAGCAGCCACAATAAAACGTTGGGAAAAAGATAAAATGCTATGTTGCTATACTTGAACAGAGGAAGAAATTGATTATTCTCCTTTTGTCCTTGGATTGTACAGTTTTGACATTTGAAAAACCAAAACTACAGACCTAAAAAATAGTGCCCTTGATTGAATGTGATTATGTTTTTCAGAAACTCCTTATCCTTTAAAACCAGAAAACACAGCACCGGCTTAACAGAACACTATATTCCATGGAAAACCTTCCCCCCCCCCTCCAAAATCTGGCAGCCACCACTGTTTGGTTTCTGGGGCTTACATAATAATATCTTCTTAGTTTGCAAAACTGAACAATAGCCCACAGCTCCACCTCAGGCAGGCGTGTAGTAGAAGTAGCTGATGAATAAAATTCTCGTTTTCCCACCTTCCTTTAGGATTCAGGACCCCCTGAGGCCCCAGGTGAAGGGGTGTGCACATGCCTTCTCTCCCTCCTCAGACCCCTGCACCAGAACCTCAGGCCTGGATGACTGTTAACGAATCACACCTACCATCTTTCACTTTGAATTTTCAACTTCTAAAGAAAACCACTCCACCTTCTTCTTGGCCACTACTCCTTCTAGAGAGGCCCCTCCGTCCCCAACCCCCTCGGTGTGATAGGTGGAAGAAGTGGATCTGAGAGGTGGATGCAGCGTCCCAGGTGGGAGGCCCCTCTCACACGAGCAGTCGTGTCTCTTTTTAAGTGAGCAACTTAAGTTCAGTTTCCTCATTCATGGAAAGAAATAAGGAGGACTTACATGCTTTTCTTATCTCCTGGTACAGGAATAAATGGGAGTGTAATATCTTGGGTACATGGCCTAAAAGAGGCCATTATAAAGGTCGGTTATGTTCCCTTCTCCTAATTCATGCCATAGATGCAAAACCTCTGAAACACTCCACAAATGAATCTTTATCCTTTAGAGAGACATACTGAAATATATAGGCGAATGTGAAAATCAAAATGGAGGGGTATCTGGGTGGCTCAGTTGATTGAGCATCTGACTCTTGGTTTTGGCTCACGTCATGATCTCAGAGTTGTGGGATCGAGCCCCATGTGGGGCTCCGTGCTTTGTATGGAGCCTGCTTAAGGTTCTTTCCTTCACCCTCTGCCCCTGCCTGCTTCCTACACATGCTCTCTCTCTCTAAAATAAATAAACAGATCTTTAAGAAATAAATGTAAACACATGACCCAGGTGCAGTGCAAAATGCATTTGACAGTCTGCATTTTTATGGACCCAATCTGAATAATAGTCAAGTTAATGTTTTGTGCATATGACAAAAATATTACTGATCCACTGTTGATCTTCTGGGGCTTGGGGTTTTTTCCCCAGATTCTCCTTCCCTCCCTCTATATTCTCTTCCTCTTAAGACCAAAGGCGAGTTAACTTTGCCTTTTCAGAGGGGTCTCTCTGTAACCGGGGAGCAGAGGAAGCCTTGCTGGTGCGGGAACTGTTGTCCAAGGCAGCCAGCAAGCCTCACTCCTCTTTTTAAAAATATTTCCCTAACGGGACACCTGGGTGGCTCAGTTGGTTAAGCAGCTGCCTTCGGCTCAGGTCATGATCCCAGCGTCCTGGGATCGAGTCCCACATCAGGCTCCTTGCTCGGCAGGGAGCCTGCTTCTCCCTCTGCCTCTGCCTGCCACTCTGTCTGCCTGTGCTCGCTCACTCTCTCTCCCTCTCTCTCTGACAAATAAATAAATAAAATC
>PISX010011544.1:0-64835 GCA_004024625.1 Mellivora capensis | reverse complement strand
GGCATAATACTCCATAGTGTATATGGACCACATCTTCTTTATCCATTCGTCTGTTGAAGGGCATCTTGGTTCTTTCCACAGTTTGGTGACCGTGGCCATTGCTGCTATAAACATTGGGGTACAGATGGCCCTTCTTTTCACTACATCTGTATCTTTGGGGTAAATACCCAGTAGCGCAATTGCAGGGTCATAGGGAAGCACAGCAAAGGAATAGAAAGGGATTTCTGATCTCCAGCAAGTGTAGCCGCCCAGGGAATGCTGAGCCCTAGCAGCAACTCACCAGAAGCAAAGTTGTGGTGCACTTGGGCAGGCTCATTCTGGCTTTGTAAGAGCTGTTATATTTTTAGAGGTTTTTTGAGCTGGTTATTAAAAGGTATATACGTATATGTGTATATATATGTGTGTAGAAATACATACATGTGGGGTGCCTGGATGGCTCAATGGGTTAAAGCCTCTGCCTTCGGCTCAGGTCATGATCTCAGGGTCCTGGGATCGAGCCCCGCATCAGGCTCTCTGCTCGGCGGGGAGTCTGCTTCCTCCTCTCTCTCTCTGCCTGCCTCTCCGCCTATTTGTGATCTCTGTCTGTCAAATAAATAAATAAAATCTTAAAAAAAAGAAATCTATACATGTAAATATGTGTTTGTACTGGGTAATATGTAACCTGTATGTATTGTATACATATGTTTATAGGTTATTGTCTAAATTTTTACTATAACCAGTAAGTTGTATGAAACACAGACGATAGTTTGGAAACTGAATTTTGAGCGTTTGTCATATTTTATTTATGACTAACATTTGCAGGGGGGACAGACCACATAATAGTTGCTGCTTTGCAACTCTTCCCAACTCCACATTCAGTGACAACATGTTAGCAACTTTGACTCAAATATGACAGGAATCTTTAACAGCGTGCACCGCAGATCAAGGCTGGTTGACTTTAAAAGTTGACAGTGAAAATGTTAGTAAATCAGGTTAAACTTAAAAATCTGTCATGTCTGTATGTTGTGAACTATGCAAAAAGTAGAGGAAACATTCCTCCGGTACTCAAAAGCTATTACTTAGCAAAGAGCTCAGTCCCGTCATTGACATCACGAGCAAAGTTCTGACCTATGTCCTCGTCTTGTTTCACTTTGATCTTACTCTTTAACATAGATGAAAATATCAACCGACATTATCAGAGTTTTACCCATTTGTCAGTTTTAAGCATATGTTGGTAAAAGTCAACAAAGGCATTCTGAGAGAATCAACTGCTATACAGAATTGACGATCCAAGAGCCTTGCATTTGCCTGTCATTTGTCAATGTGTGCTACACATCTGTAACATTACAATAAACTTCCTGCACGGAGGATGCACACATCCTGGGAAGCTTCATGGCAATCTTCACCAGCATGCGGCGGATGGTTTGATAGATTGCTGACTGGGATTGCTACTGAGTCTCCAAGTGAGATCAGTAGTCAGCCGCCGAAAGCTTACTTTGTTACTTGTGTAAAGACACTTCCCGTCTGGTCACTGGTCACGGAGGCCGCAGTCCAGTTATCACCCATGCTAGAAGCTGCCTGTCACCCTGTTCCCAGATCTGGGTGTTTGGACAGGAGGCTGGGTACTCCTAAGGAAAACCTAAAACACCACTATGACTTTTACTCCTACAGTTCCCTAAAGAATTGCAGCCATTTACCAACGTAGGTGCATATTAAGGAAAGGAAATAGCATTTTTGGAAGAATTCTAGGTTACAAGGACATGTACTGTAGTCATTCCGGGGGATTGTGGGGGCAATTCTTGCCCTGGTCCAGCTCAGAGTAGGCCCTGCGAGCTCCTGTGCCACTCATTTGCCTTTTGGCTCTAAGATCCATTTTCTGCCTTATCCCTTGCTCTACACTATTGCATGTGTTTAAGCTCTGAGGGTGCTTTGACAACTGGTTTTCTGTCTGGCTTACTAAGTGGGAGGCACTAGCAATATACCAGAAGGTGGGAGTTGGGGGAGAAGCCAGGGTATTTCTCTTTCACTTGCTCTGCTTTGCATGGTGGCTATGGTGATAGCTACATTGCCTCTGTTCTACCTCCCTCCAGTCAACCCTTATTATGGTCCCACCTCCTGCTAGGGACATCCCTGTGGATCTATCTAGCTCTAAGTGATCCTGGTTCCTGGCTTGATAATATCCCCTCCACCTTCAACCTCCACCTTCAAGCTTGGCCTTCAAGCTCCAGGGTTAGTAACTGCTCTCCTGTAACTGATCCGAGTTGCCTCCCTGTTCTTCCTCTCACTCTCTCAGGACCTTTTTATTATCTTAGTTTCCTATTTCAAATTACCTCTACTGAACCTCACGGGCTCCTGCCACTAGAGGGATAAAAAAGCTACAGTGACTGATCCTGACAGGCAAGAATAAATAGGATATTGGGGCTTGGGAGTATTATGGACGGTCCACCTTCTTGTGCTGTCATGCACAATGATAAAAGGTGAGTGGAAATGGAAGACACTTGGGATACCACCCAGGCCAGTGATGGTTTGGGTCAGGTTATCCCTGAGTAACCGAGATGTTGGTCAAGCCTAGGAGAAGTATGGCATTATATAAAGTGGAAGAGAAGTCTTACACACCAATCATAACCCCAAGGCCTGTTTCTGAAAGAAAAGAACAGGTTATATTCTCTACCCATGGTTTTCTATTTGCTGCTTCATAATTAAGCTCCCTCCCCAGCCAGTGCCATTTTATTAATTCAAAGAAAGTCTTTAAATTCAAGTGGCTTAAATTCAGTTCTATGCCAGTGAGGGCTTCGCAACTTCATTTTAGTACAGTAAAACGTACTCACTTTAGGTGTAGAAGTCTATTTTGACAAATTCCTACAGTCCTGTAACTACTGCGACCAAGATACAGAAGACCTTCATAGTGAGTCTTCCCCTCCCGCCCCCAGCTCCTAACTACCACTCATCTCTTTTCTGTCTTAAATGATGTTACAAAATGTCAAATAAATATAACGGCAGGCAGCCTCTGGGGTCTGTGATGGTGAGTGTAACAACAGCGGTAGGCCCCTGCTCTTGTTAAAGGAGGGTATTCCCTGAGCGGAAAGAGGCTTTCTGCTCCAGGGATCCAGAAAGCTCTGGAAGGCTCTGGTAAGACTGGCCCTAAACACGTAAATGTGGAAAAACACGGTTAACCCAGACAACGATGAAGGTTATGCAGCAGATTTTTTAAAAGTCACGAGGTGAGTTGGTGGCATTTGTGACTAGAGTCTGGGCAGCGATCTATGAGAGTGACAGGTGGGAACTAGCCCCGACTTTGGGGGAAGGCTGTGAAGGTGCAGGACTCACAGGGGCAGTGGCATCTGGAGGACGGGTGATGGGGGACGGGATAGGCCCGAGTGTCCAGGGACATGGAGACCCACCTGGGGTCAAAGGTGTGCAGCGAATCGGACGCGAAGGCAAGTTGTGCTCACACGCCCCAGCACAACCACACTGTAGACACCGGCAAGGACCCAGCGCTGCCCTTCGGCGCGCGCGTCCTCTCACTCGGTCGGCGGGGACACCCGTGGGACGCTCACCCGAGGAGCAAGCCACCTGCCACACCCTAGCACCGCCCACTTCAGCCCTGCGGCCCCGCCCCTCGCCGTCAGCCCCGCCCCGTCATGGAGCCGCGCCTGCGCGAATCCGAACCCGGCACCAACTCCCAGAAGCCCGTGGGGCGCGGTCTGTCCGTCGGGAGGCCTGTACTTCCGGTCAGGCTCGGGCCGGGTGTCCACAGCCACCTGGAGGCCGCAGTCCCGAAGAGCCGGAAGCGGCCGGCCCGGAAGGGAGACGGCGGACGCTGTGTGGGCCCGGGGAGGGCCGGCGCACTGAGGCCTGCCCTCCGCTCAGTCCCGCCGCCGCCCTGGCCGGGACTACGCTTCCCAGGGGGCGTTGCGGTGGCCGCTCACGCCCACTTCCGGCGGCGGCCCCGGGCCGGGGTTCGCGCGGCCGGCAGGGTCGGGGGCTCGGCGGCCGCGGTGGGCGCGGGGCGGGGCGGGGCCCGCTGGACGCCAGGCGCGCCTGCGGTGGGTGGGGGGAACGAGCCCGCTCGCCGCGGCGATATGCAGGGGGCGGCGGGTGCGGACAGGGGCGCGCGGGCCCGCGGGCGGGAGTCCCCGCCGCGGCGCGGCGCTCCCCGCACAAAGCCTGGGGCGGGCCGAGGGCGGACTGCGGGGACCCCGGCTGCCTTCGCCCGCCCTGCCCGGGGAAGGCCGCGCGCGAGGAATGGCTCCCCATCCAGAGGCCAGCGAGGAGCGGTGACCGCGGGGCCTGAGAACCGAGGTGAGGGTGACAGGTGGTCGGGGCTGGGGGACGGGGGCGAATTCACGCCCTCAGAGCGCGGGGACAGTGCGGTCTTGGGGCACAGGGCCGCTCGGGCCCCTGTGCTGGTGAGTGGTTGTCCCCGGGCTCTGAGGCTGGCAGGTCGGAGGAATGCAGGGGTTTCCAAGTTTACCCTGAGTCCGAGCATCCTGCGGCGGTGCCGGGAGGGACCGTGACTCGCCCAGGGTCAGCCTGACCCCACACCATCCTGATTCATGCTCCCAGAGAGAGAAACCCCTCTCCGGCCGTGGCAGTCCCTCGGTAGAGTGACAGTCGTGGACAGATCAGTGCCTCCCAAATTGGTCCCATCCTTTCGTCCCCGAGCGTTCGATTCTCCACCTGTTGGAGCCCTTTCTGATTTACGGCCCTGGCTTAAGGCTCAGCAGGAAGGGACCGTTTCCAGCCTGGTGGTCAGGAGTGTGGTGTAGACTCGCTCTCCAGCGACTCCTTTCTCTTCCCCCAGCTCCTCCTTCCAGGGACACTGCCCTTCTCCAGGAGAAGAGGCAGAAGCAGGAGGCCGCAGGGACAAGAACTGAGCTGAGAGCCACGTCTCAGGTGAGTTGGCATTTCCACTCTCCTCTCTGAAGTGCAGTCTTGCTTTTCAGGACTTAATAATGTTTATTTTCTTTTAAAAGTTTTCAGTTTAAGAGGCCTGTCCTGGGAGCTGGTTCCCATTTCCTCACATTCTGGTGAGTGATGGGCTGCAGGGGTAGCCCAGGGCCTCCCTCCCTGTTTCCTCTTCATCCCATTTGGTGTTCACTCTTCATTGGTGAAGTGATTCAGCCCCTCGCTGTGCCACTTTTCCCAGAGGGGCTCTGGTGGAGCCGAAAGGTACTCTTGGGGCAAGCATGACAGCGGCTTGTGCTGTACCTGGTGGGTGTGGTACCCACTTGGTGCCAGTCCCTGGAGACACGGACAGCTGAGCCCTAGTCTCTGCTCTCAAGGAGCTCACAACGTTGGCGGAGAGTCATGGAAGCAAACAAGGTTCTCGAGTGCAGGTGAGAGCTAACTAGAGGAGCTCTTGGCTTCTAGCTGCCTGTGAGGGAAGGGCAAGGGCTCTTTCCCAAGGCGGTGATGTTGGAGCCATGGTGAAGGGAGAAGGGGATGTTTGGCTGGCTGAAGAGGGAAGAGCGGCGCTGGTGCGGCGTGAGAAGCTGTCTGTATCTCACTTGGTCGGGTGGCTTCTTAAAATGCCAACAGATAGTCTTGTTTGTTTCTGTCCTCTGTGTCTCATAAATGAACCAGGTTCCACTTGTCCCACCCAGGCTACTTTAAGCAAGTTACAGTGATCGCCACATTACCAGATGCTCTGTCCAGTCCCCAGTCTAGTTTTGGCTCTCACTGGCATTTGAGGTAGCTCAGGGGTTGGCCGACTTTCACCATAAAGGGTTAGGTAGTGAATGTTTTAGGCTTTGCAGGCCAGAAGGTCCCTGCTGCGGCTGCTCCACTCTGCCGTCTAGAGCAGAAATAGCCACAGACACTATATGAATGGATGGCAGCGCTGTGTTCCGATAAAACCTTATTTACAAAGACAGGTGACTGCCCACCCTTGAATAGCTCATCCCTTGCTCTCCAGTGGGACCCTTTTTCCCTTTGGCTTGTAGGGCACAGCACGAGTCTAGCCTTCCTCCCACCTTCCTGGCGTCTCAGTTTTCACCGCTGGTTCCTCAACTCGGGGACCTACAACTGTCAGCTGGTGCTCTCGGCTCTCTGTTCTCGTCTCTCCGCCCACATTACCCTCAGGAGGTCCGCCCGTTCTCATCTGTAAAAACTCAGCCACAGGCCCCCGAGCTCCAGGCCAGCGCTTCCAACTTGACTCCTCTTGAATGTCGAGCAGGTGGTTCGGACCTAACACATTCTCATCAGCATCGGCAGTTGCCCCTGCCTGGCCTCTCCCGCAGCTGGCCCTGGCCGCGGCCGTGTCATGCTGTCCGTTGCTCAAGCAGAATCCTCTGCGTCGTCCTTGTCTCCTCTCTTTCCCTGCCGCCCATGTTTGCCTCATTGCAGGCCCTGTCAGCGCTGTTTTCGGGCTGTACTCGTAGCCCGACAGTTACCATCGTGCCCACTCCTCTGTCACTGCCCAGTCCGTATTATCCTACAGTCGGCCCCTCGACTCTGCTCCCGTGACTTCTGCTGCTACATGTGCTCCTGCAGTCGTGTCCCAGGGCTGCAGCCAGGTGGGCTCTGTTCTAACTGCTGCGTTGGTTTCTGTTCAGAACCCTCCGGTGACTTCCCTGAATGAAGACCACATCCTGCATGTGCTGACAGGGCCCCACCCGACCTGGTCCTCTGGACTGCTCACATTTTCCATCCTCCTCCATCACTCACTTGGCTTCCTTGAAAATTGCCTTCTCATTTTCCGGAACCTTCCATCTATAGCTTCAAAGACTCCCACCCAAATTCCTCACATCTTCTCTGCTTTACTCTTTTAAACTCTGCACATTTCAACATACTGTACGTTTACTTAATACATCTGCTTTTAAGTACACTTGAAACAGGCAGGGATTTTGGACAGTTTCACCTGCGAGTCCTGATTCAAAAAATATCTGGTAGAGGAATGTGTGAGCTTCTCTTGTAGCCAGTGTTTTGCTGTTTAATATAGTATTACGATATTCACTTTTATACCTGTTAGTGTGCTTTATCCCTGATCATTTCCTATGAATACGTTCCTAGAAGTTTTTACTTTGTGGATTAAAGTTTATTAAACTAACATGAAATCAGAATACTTGAAAAGTTTTATTTAGATGGAACAGGAGTAGAGCCTCAAAAGCTAGAATTTATGGTGTGAAAAGAGTAGACTTCACCAAAAAGGAAAAATTATCTGTTTTTCATTCAGGTGCCTTAAAAATTAATTGAATCGAACCAAAGAAAACCCCTTTAGTGCATTTTTTTTCTTATAAATAAAAAGCCTTTCATTCATTTTTTTTCCTGTGGAGTATTAACAGAGTATTTTTGTGTAAGAATAGAATTGCTTTTGTTTTCTATTTGCCTTTAATCTCCTTGTCTCTGTCTTTATTAAGATTAAGAGTAAGACCACCAGATTAAATTCTTACACTGGGCTTACCATTATGTGTTCTCTCTGGTACAGTGTGATGTTTCGAAACCCTTTGGGAAGTCTGCGCATGTCCACGCTGACAACGGGAATAAGAATAGGACGTGCCCAGTCGAGGGTGGTTTGCGTACCGTTGAATGAAGCAGGTTGATCGGGACATGAGTTGGAGAAAATTTGTTCTATCTGAAAGCCATGTTGCCTAGTGGGTCTTGTTTCACCATCAGGGTGAATGGATGGCAAGCATTATGGCTGCTGTTAGAGAAGAACCTTTTAATCGGGGCCTGCTGGTGTCCAGGTCACAGGCGTGGCAAAGGAGCCAGGCTGCCCGGGTTCCGATGCCAGTGTTCGCGTTTAATCACTGTGTAACCTCAGGGCAACTTAAATGACCACATTTTCTTCACTTGTAAAAATGGGGATGGTAATGGTACTGGCTTAATGTGGTTCTTTGAAGGATTAAGTGAATGCACGTAAAATGCCTAGGAAAACATAAAGGTGCGTGGCCCACAGTGAGATCTCAGTCGGGTGTTAGCCGTCAGCATCCTCGTCTGGTTGTCATTTAGAAGTTTGTGGCCCAGCCCCTCTGGTGATGCCCAGTAACGCGGCGATCCGTGGTGCTGGAAGGAGCTGGCAAAGTGGCCCGCTCTGGCCTGCCGCCTCCTTTTCCATAGCCCGCGAGCGACAGATGGCACTCACATTTCTCAGCGACTGAAAAAAATGAAAATACGGTATCATCTGTGAAAATTATGTAAGTACGTTTTGGTGCCGACGGGTGAAGCCTCCTTGGAGCATGGCACGCACATGGTTTAGCCGTGGTCTGTGGCAGCTCTCATGCGGCAAGGGCAGGGTTCAGTTGCTGTGGCAGAGGCCATCTGGCCTCCAAGGCCTAAAATATTTGCCCTCCGGCCTTGTACGGGAAGACTTCGCTGGCCCTTGATGTAGAGGTTACGGGTGTGGACTGCGGAGCCAGACCGCTGGGTTCAGAGTCTTGGCCCTGCAGTTGGCTGTGATCGTGGGCAAGTCACCGCTCTCGGTTTCCTCATCTCCGAAGCGGAAGCGGTGCTGGGACCAACCGTCTGGGTTGGGGGGGGTCGAGTCAGCTTGTGTGTAAGTGTATGGAATTGTGTCTGGACTGTTCCGAGTGCTGTGAGCGGTGATCGCTCCTGTTCCCAGTAAAAGGCATTTGCTGGCTCTCCTGGTCGGTCCCAGTTGCTGCCCCAGACGCGCAGACCAGCACGGACTGCGCGGCTGATGCGCCACGGACCTTTATTTCTCATAGGCCTGGAGGCTGGAGACAAGCAGGATGGTGGGGTTGGCCGATGGGGTGTGCTGGCTGACGTGGACTGCTTCCTGTTTCGTGGCTGGCGCCCTCTCTCCGTGTCCTGTGGAGGAAGGAGCTAAGGTGTGGGGGGGTCTCTTATAAGGACACTAAGACTGTTAAAGAGGATTCACCCTCATGACCAGAGGGCCTCCCAAAGACCCCACCTCCAAATGCCGTCACACTAGGCATTAGGATTCCAAAGTATGGATTTTGGGGGGATGCAAACATTTAGACCATAGCACTAACAGAAGTCATTGATTCATTTTTTTTTTTTAAGTAGTTGCATTTCTTTGTTTCAAAAGATTTTATTTGTTTATTTGAGAGAGAGTGCACATGAGTGAGAGGGTGCGGGCAACCCCAGGAGGAGCAGAGGGAGAAACAGACTCCCCCCTCAGCAGGGACCCCAGTGGGGGTTTGATCCCAGGACTCTGGGGTCATGACCTGAGCCAAAGACAGGCAGTTAACCGACTGAGCCACCCAGGTGCCCCTGGAAGTCATTGATTCTCTACCTAAAGGGCAAGTCTGTTTAAAGTGAGGAATTGCCTTACTTGGAAGGTTGCACATACACGGTTCATGCTAGGTCCCTCTGGAACACAGAAGGAGAGAGGTAGAGAAGGGGACGTTTCTTGTTAAGTAAAAAAAATCAGACTCTCAAAAAACCGAGTTGCCAAGTATAAGAAAATTTTGGAACTTTTACTCTTCTGTGTAGTAGGGACTCCAAATTCCAGTTTTCTTACCAATGACAAAATAGTAACAAATGCAAGAAAAATTGGGCACCATTTTCTCTTGCACCAACAGACTATTTATAAAGTTATTATAAAGATGCTGTGAAGATGATAGAGATTTTAGAAAGGCATTTTGTATATAATCTATGTACTGTATTTTATATAATGTTTCATTTGGTAAAGAACATCTGAAAAGATTTTGAATATCTGAAATAAGTAAGTACAAGACTTGCCAGGCAAGGAGCATGCAGATAGGACTGTAAGGCTGGAATCTGAGAAACCGGCTTTTAGGATCAGGTCAGAATAAAACATAGAAGTAGCATGTGTCTGAGCACCTATGCCTTTGAACCAGTTGAAAATATTTGCACTGAAATGGGTTTTTTGGGGGGGCATCTGGCTGGCTCAGTCAGAAGAGCATACGACTCTTTTTTTTTTTTTTTAAGATTTTATTTATTTATTTGACAGACAGAAATCACAAGTAGGCAGAGAGGCAGGCACAGAGAGAGGGGAAGGCAGGCTCCCTGCCTAGCAGAGAGCCCGATGCGGGGCTCGATCCCAGGACCCTGGGATCATGACCTGAGCTGAAGGCAGAGGCTTTAACCCACTGAGCCACCCAGGCGCCCCGAGCATACGACTCTTGATCTCAGGGCTGTGAGTTCAAGCTCCACATTGGAGATACAGAGTACTTAAATAAAAAAATATTAAAAAAAAAAGAAATGGTTGTGGTTTTTTGTTTATTTATTATTTTTTAAAGATTTTATTCATTTATTTGACAGAGATCACGAGTAGGCAGAGAGGCAGGCAGAGAGAGAGGAGGAAGCAGGCTCCCCGCTGAGCAGAGAGCTCGATGCGGGGCTCGATCCCAGGACCCTGAGATCATGACCTGAGCCGAAGGCAGAGGCTTTAACCCACTGAGCCCCCAGGCGCCCCTGTTTGTTTGTTTTTAAGCCACTTATTTTTCATTCTTATTAAATACTCATCTTTATTTTGGGAAAAAGAAAAGAGAATTGAGTTGGTTTAGTTTAGTTTTGGGGTTTTTGTTTTAATTGACGTGCGTGCTCAGCATCTGGTGAGCACTGGAGTGAAACAGGACTCCCTAGAGCCGCTCCGAGGTCGGGTTCTGTGCCGTCGAGGTTCGTCTCCACACTGATCTCCCGACTCTTGTGCCGACCGGGCCACGCGCGTGTCCTCCTGCTAAGTGCTTCGGCCGCTCTCGTGTGTGGAGCAGTGGAGCCTCCATTATTCGTTGTTCTGAGTTGATGTCCGATTGCTCTCCTGTGCGTCCAGCTGCCAGTCCTCCAAGGACCGGCTAGCTCGGTGTCGTTCTCTTTTCTCTGGCTCGCGCTCCTTGTGTGCTAGTCTGTCCCGCAAAGCGACGAGGAGGCAGCCCTCGGGCCCCGCGTGCGTCGGCGCAGGCTGCCGGGTCAGCACAGCGCACCGGGCGCTTGCAGACGGCTGCTGCCCCAGTCTGCGGTGGGGCTGGAGGTCGCAGATCACGGCGCTGGGGGGGGTGGTTTCCCCGCAGGCTTCTCTCTGACTTGCAGATGGCGGCCCTGCCACTGTGTCCCCACACGCCCTTCCTTCTATGCACCCGCATCCCTGGTGTCTCCTCCTCTTGTACGGACGCCCGCCAGATTGGATCAGGCCCAGCCGCATGACCTCATTTAACTTTTAATCACCTCTTCCAAGGTCCTTTTGCCAAAATGAATCACATTTTGAGGGCCTGGGTGTTAGACTTCAACGTATGATTTTGGGGGACACAGTTCGGTCCGTAACAACCCCCCGGTCTAGGGGGGCTTGGGCGCCAACTGAGCAAAGATGCGGTTTTGTTCTTTCAGAGCTTGGTGACATTTGGGGATGTGGCCGTAGACTTCTCCCAGGAGGAGTGGGAGTGGCTGAGCTCTGCTCAGAGGAATCTGTACCGGACCGTGATGCTGGAGAACTACAGGAACCTGGTGTCGCTGGGTAAGGGCGCCCCCGCCCCCACTCCCCCCTCCCCTGGCTGCTGTCGTAGCTCAGAGCCCTTTACTCCTTTGGCACCAGGCCCTGCCGCTCCTTCATCAAGCCCTGCGGCCCGCGGCCTGACCCCCTTACCTCTCCTTGTGTACTTAGGACTTTGCATTTCTAAGCCCGATATGATCTCCTCATTGGAACAGAGGAAGGAGCCCTGGATGGCGAAGAGAAAGTTGACAAGAGGCCGGTGCCCAGGTGAGCAGGGGAGGCCGCGGTAGGGGGAGGCCTTGCGGGCACAGCTCGGGACCTCGGTCATCTGTGGGCTCTTCCCAAGCCTCCAGGCCCGGAGGGGAAATTGAGGCCTCTTGAGCACGGGCTCCCAGGTGTTCATCCTGCCACATCTCCTGTCCAGCTTGGCTGCCCCCCACCCACCCCCGAACGGGACTTCTTTCCCCTCCTCTGGGTTTTTCCCAGCTCCTTCTCAGACCGCTTGTCATTCAGGCTGGCATCATCCTGTCTCTCTAAACAATCCTTGGCCGCCGAGGATGTCTTTTTTATATTCTTCTCTTTGATCGAGTGACTGTCTCGTGTATAGACTTCCTCGCTCACTTTTGTGGTCAGTTTTGAGTAAGGCCGTCAGGTGCGGTTGGTGGGTGAGCGTGAGCTCCTGAAGCGTTACCCGTGTCCCCGCGGGACTGGGCAGGCCCGTGCCGACCCGTGCCACCTCGGGTGGAGCAGAGACTGCCGTCCCTTGCACGGAGAGCAGGAACAGGGACCGAGGAGGAGGAAGAAGCACTCCCACCTGCAAGCCCGAGAAGCAAGAACGAGAGTAGAGCCTTCCGCAGAAGGATTAGAATTCAAGGAGACCGGCAGGCCCGGAGCCGGGTCTGGGTGGGGCCGCCACCGGTTTGGGTGCAGGTGGGCGCGGGCAGCGGCGTGACCGGCCCCCAGCAGGAGAGAGTGCGGGTTCGGATCTGACAGATCTCGAGGATGTTGTGAGGAAATTTCTGTCATTCGGGAATGCAGTTACTTCAACTACAGCATTGTTTCGGGAACAAGTCAGTCAAGATCAGGATCAGAATTACAGACTTTTCTTGGTGGTTACAAGAGGAGATGGTGCAATTTCTGAAGAATTGAGACTCTCAGAAAACGTCTTCGTTGAATTGTACTTCAGGGGAAGACTTTGTATGGATGGAACAGGACAGGCCGTTCACAGAACTTCCAATTCTCATGGCTTGGCCTAGGGTGTATGGAACCGTGGAACTTTCCCATTTGACATTTAAAAAAAATTTTTTTTTTAATTTTTTGAAGATTTTATTTATTTATTTGACAGACAGAGATTACAAGTAGGCAAGAGAGGCAGGCAGGGAGAGAGAGGAGGAAGCAGGCTCTCTGAGGAGCAGAGAGCCCGATGCGGGGCTCGATCCCAGGACCCTGGGATCATGACCTGAGCCGAAAGCAGAGGCTTTAACCCACTGAGCCACCCAGGTGCCCCCCATTTGACATTTAAATCACGTTTTCTGAATGAGGTTTTTTTTTTTTTTTAGGATTTTGTTTATTTATTTATTTGACAGAGAGAGAGACACACACAGAGAGAGAAGGAACACAAGCAGGGGGAGTGGGAGAGAGAGAAGCAGGCTCCCCGCCAAGCAGGGAGCCCGATGCAGGCCTTGATCCCAGGACCCAGACATCATGACCTGAGCCAAAGGCAGACGCTTAACAACTGAGCCACCCAGGCGCCCCCGAATGAGTTTTATAAAACTAAATAGCCTTTTCCTCTGTCAATCTTTCATTCCTTGCCAAGATTCTACTTGATTATGAAGACTTGGACTTTTTTTTTTTTAAAGACTTTATTTATTTATTTGATAGAGACCACAAGTAGGCAGAGAGGCAGGCAGAGAGAGAGGAGGAAGCAGGCTCCCCGCTGAGCAGAGAGCCCGACGTGGGGCTCGATCCCAGGACCCTGGGATCATGACCTGAGCCAGGCAGAGGCTTAACCCACTGAGCCACCCAGGCGCCTCAAGACTTGCACTTTTAAGGCTAGGATTTGAGCTTTCGTTAGTTAGCATTGTAATAAAAGAACCATTGTTTAAAGAAGAGAGAGGGAGAAAAGAAATTTTTCCTGGAAAAATGGGAAAAGAGTCCAAGTGAGTTTTACTTAATAATGTTGAAATAAGGCTCATATAGCAATTTTCTTTTTTAGCTTCCTCTCCCTCTTTGTTTATTTTAGCTATATTTCATTGTAGATTTAGGTGAGAAAGCTCATAAATGTATCCTTTAGGACGAAAGCTACACAAATATGGGAATGTAGGGTTGGCTACTCATATAAAAAAGCTTTTGACATGATACAGTTTTTTGAGGATTTTAATTCCTCTGATTACATTCTGGAAGTTTTCTTCATATTAACTCATAACGGAGAAAACTTCCTTTCTTAATATCTTTCAGATTTGAAGATTGTGCGGAAGATCAAGGAGTTGCCTGCAAAGAGGGACATCACTAAAGAGAAGTTACCCCAGGCAGTGATAATGGGGAGACTCACAAACTACAGTCTGGAATGTTCCATTTTAGGGGAAAACTGGGATTATGGTGCCCTATTTGAGAGGCAGCCGGTAAGTGAGATAAATTCTAGTCAAGGCACAGTATCCTTCCCAAAGAGACCCTTTTTGAGGGGAGAGATCATGAGCAAAGGGAGCTTGGGAGAAGTTTCCGTCTGAGTATGGTGCTTCCTGTAGGCAGAGTATCCCGCCAGGAGGAAGAGCACGCAGTCTTGCTGCACAGTACAGGAGGTGGGACGACTCAGTTGTAACGAATCACAAACAAGTCTCTTGATCAGAGACATTCACCGTGCCACGGCCTGAGAAGACTTTGAGGAGGACCTCAGCCCGCCCCTCTCATCAGAGATTACGTCAGAGAGGGAGGCCCTGCAGACGTGTCGAAGGTGGGGAAGCCTTTGGTCAGCGTTAGGAAATTCCAGCTGCTTGTAATTTCGTTTTCTCCTGCAAAATTACAGATTCTCCATGGCAGAAACAGATTCTCCTATCTTTTCTCTTTTTTTTTGTTTCCCAAACATAGACAATATGGCAAGGCCCAGTCATTAGGTGACCTGGAATCACTCAGAACCTCAGAATTCGTTGCACATGTTGCCTTTCTCACATGCCTCCCCAGAGCCTTTGCATGCTCGTTTGAGCAAGAAGTGTGTTTGTACCATTTCAGGGCCTGGTGGCCATCACGAATGTGGCTGTAGACTTCTCCCAGCAGCTGGACCCAGCTCGGAAGAGCGTCTGTAAGAATGTGAGATGGGAGAGCCATGGTGACCTGGGGTCAGTCGGTAAGGATGTCCCTCGCCCACATCTGAAGCTGTCTTCAGGCACTGCCGCTTTCATTCCCCAGGTTTTTTGTCCTGCTTTGTGTTAAGATTGTTTATTTATTTGTGAGAGAGAGAGAGAGAGAGAGAGAGCATGAGCAGGGGGAGAGGCGGAGGCAGAGGGAGAGGCAGACTCCCCACTGAGCAGGGACCCTGATCCGGGACTCGATCCCAGGACCCCAGGGTCGTGACCTGAGCCGAAGGCAGACGCCCGACAGACTGAGCCTCCCTGGGGCCGCATTGGTCAGTTTTGGACTGCAGAGGTTGGGGGGAGGCTGCTGAAGTGTTGGGCTAAATGTCTGTCGTGATTCCTGAGATGAGAATCTGACGTTTGTGGAGCTGAAACTTAGTGTCTTCCCTATGCGTGAGGCGGCGTCTTCTGTGTCTTTCAGATGCTGCTCACTTTTCTTTCTGCTTCTTCCTGTAATAAAACACTTTCCTCTCAGAACCAAGACACTGGTTCTCGATTTAAGAATGTCAAGTGTGCGACAGAACCCCGTTATCTGCCCCTCTGCAGGACCCTGTGTTCCTAAGCCCGATTTGGTCTCTCTGCTGGAGCAGGGGAGGGAGCCGTGGATGGCGCGAACAGAGCTGACCAGGGGCCTGTGCCCAGGTGAGTGCGGCAGGCCTGGGGGCTCTCAGCAGAGCCGAGTCCTCGCTCACAGACCGGACGGGATGCGCAGGACTTGACCCAGCCCTCCAGGTCTAGGGAGGAAATGGAGGTCTGGGGTTTCCAAATGATTCTCTTTCCTCCTCCTTTGCTGCCTTCTCTCGAGTGATGGCTCATTCCCTGTAATGCTTTCCCTGTTCTTAGCCACTCCTGTCCGTTCAGTTCCCTGCATGCCCTGTCCTGGCCCCAGAGGACTTTGGAGCTGTTGTTCGTGACCACCGGCCCACCTAGTTCATGAAGCGTCCAGTCCCGTACGATCCCCAACTGGAAAGTCATTTGAGGGAGCCCCCGAGCTTGGCATTGGCAGGTGCTGGGAGGAGGAGAGAATTTACACGTGTGTTGTACTTGTAAGTGGTCCGTCCAGTGGAGAGGATGAAACATGGTTAGGGATGAAGTAGAGTTTGCAGACTTTCCAGTGGGCATTGCAGAGGGGCAGGAGAGGACTGAGCTCCAGTAGCTTCCTTTCAGGCAGGGTGGGCAGAGCTGGAGAGCAAGAGGATGTAAGTGGAGGGTCTCTTCCTCTTTTCTCGTGGGGGGGATTGATATACGTTGATACCTAAGGGAAAGAAGAAATTTCGTTAGAAAATAATGGTTTACAGGAAATGTGATCCGATCACCTGTTCGGGAGCAGAACGTAAAGCTGTGACCCGTAGTCACAGTCCGTTAACAGAGCGAGCGTACACTTCACGTTGTGAAAAACACGCATTTTTCACGTGGTTGGCATTGCAGCACGTGTCGGTCACACAGAGAGCTGCTTGTCGCACGCCTTCGTGTCATCTCTCCCGCTGCTCACTGAGGTCACTTCACATTTTTGGTATTAAAAATGAACTTGCGGGGCGCCGGGGTGGCTCAGTGAGTTAAAGCCTCTGCCTTCGGCTTCGATCATGATCTCAGGGTCCTGGGATTGAGCCCTGCATCGGGCTCTCTGCTCAGAGGGGATCCTGCTTCCTCCTCTCTCTCTGCTTGTCTGCCTACTTTTGATCTCTGTCAAATAAATAAAATCTTAAAAAAAAATAGGACACATTTTGTTCCCATTTCTGAGTTGCCTGTGAGTTTGCAGATGCTGTTTCTTCTGACTACACAGTAGCTTGTTGGGCGGTATCTTTTTTTTTTTTTTAAGATTTTATTTATTTATTTGACAGATTAATTACAAGTAGGCAAGAGAGGCAGGCAGGGAGAGAGAGGTGGAAGCAGGCTCTCCGTGGAGCAGAGTGCCCGATGCAGGGCTCGATCCCAGGACCCTGGGATCATGACCTGAGCCGAAGGCAGAGGCTTTAACCCACTGAGCCACCCAGGCGCCCCTTGGGCGGTATCTTTATAGAAGCATTTACTTTGTTGACCTATGGTTTCATAGTTTTTTTTTTTTTTATTTATCATTCCTATTTGTACCACATCACAAACTTGGTCTTGTTTCTGTTTCTTATTTAATTCTTTCTTCCTGTCTTCCTATCTGTGAATGAACACAGGGTGTCTTTCCACTTATTTATATCTTCTTAATTTCCTTCAGCAATGTTTTGCAGTTTTCAGCATATAATCTTGTACCTCCTTGGGTAAATTTATTCATAAATAACTTATTCTTTTAATGCTCTCCTTCATGGAATTGTTTCCATAATTTCCTTTTCAGATTGTTCATTCTTAGTGTATAGAGCTACAACTGATTTTTGTGTGTTGTGATCTTGTGTCTTGTAGTTTTGATGAATTGATTTATTAGCTCCAATACTCTTCTGGTGGATTCTTTAAGGTTTTCTATATATGGGAGCATGTCATCTTCAAGTAACAGTTTTACTTCTTCCTTTCTAACTAGGATGCCTTTTATTTCTATTTCTGATTGCTTTGGCTGGAACATCTAATACAGTGTTGAATAGAGGTTGCAAAAGCAGGCGTCCTTGTATTATTAGTGATCTAACAAGGAAAACTTCAAGTGTTTAGATGTCATTAAAAATGACTATTTTCCCCTTTTTAAGATCATCTTTTTCCAAACATTTGATTCTCTGCATCATCTCCCCAATACTACTTTTTTCTGTATGTATTTACTGTGATATGAGTATACGTGCACAAGTTTTTGGTGCACGCTAAGTGGTTTAGCAAAAGGACTTCAGGTGTCTCCACTCCTCCCTGTAAGCATCAGAGTCTGACATAAGATGACACATGCCGGGCGCCTGGGTGGCTCAGTGGGTTAAAGCTTCTGCCTTCAGCTCAGGTCATGATCTCAGGGTCCTGGGATTGAGTCCCGCATCGGGCTCTCTGCTCAGCGGGGAGCCTGCTTCTCCGTCTCTCTCTGCCTACTTGTGATCTCCCATCTGTCAAATAAATAAATAAAATATTTAAAAAATAAAAAAAAAATTTAAAAAAGATGACACATGCTTGTTCAGTTGTGTATGTGATGTCATTAAACATAATGGCAGCACTCACCATTTTCATACAAACGGTTGTTTTGAACTAAGAAATTAAACTGCAAGGTCCTATTCATTAATATATGGCCAGAGAAGTGAGGGGTTAATAAACAGCCCAAAAAGCGTCAGGCCTGTGCAAGCACGCACATGCATGTAGAAATGATATTTTGTGTGTGCTGAGCTTCAGCTCCCGGCTGGCGAGGTAGGTTTTGTTGAAGTTAGTCAGATAAGCTGTGGTTAGCAGAAACCCCATTTCCTGGTTGTAGGGAAATGAACAGCTTTCAGATAATCCTGAGAAATGCTAACGAATACTTTGTCTTTCTTTGTGCTTTGGTGTGCTTCTTGGAACAGCTTTCATAATGTGATGACTGCTCTGGCACCGAAGCAAGGCAGGGCAGGAGAGAGGCTAAAGGCAGTGAATGTCAGAATTTTCAGGTGGTGTGATTGCAAAACATTTGCCCAGTTCCTTTCTCCTAGTACGTAACTGATTCTACATAGATTCTTTTCCGCTCACCTCTCGTAGGCTCCAGTATAAATTCACGCTGGGGCTTGCTTTACTTACATGGTCGACTGCAAGTTCATGTGTTTTAGAGCCACATAGTTTATGTGGTTTAATTAGGGTTTATCTCACCAATTAGTGAATTCATTCACAGTTTTCTTTTTAGCAAATTCTTTTTTCT
Source organism: Mellivora capensis (assembly GCA_004024625.1). Lineage (NCBI taxonomy): Eukaryota > Metazoa > Chordata > Mammalia > Carnivora > Mustelidae > Mellivora > Mellivora capensis. Next base: position 46,360 of record PISX010011544.1, on the reverse strand, counting down.
AGCACACAGTAAAGGAAATACTTGTTTTCTTGATGTCTTTCAGGCCAACAATCTATACGGGAGACCCGGGAATTATTTCCAAAGCAAGATTCATTTGCTGAAGTAACAGACAGAACTTCAAACCCAAATGTGGAATGTTCCACTTTTAGAGGGAATTGGGATTCCAAGGGTGTGTTTGAAAGGAAGCTGGTAGGTCAGGAGACACAATTCAGGCAAGAGGCAATCACTCATAACAAAACCCTCTCTAAGGAAAGAGAACGTACTCTTAATAAATCTGGGAGATGGTTTCATTTAGACATTTCAGAAGAGAGAGTTCATAATCATGACTCCATTAAGAAAAATTTTCCCAAAAATTCAGTGATAATAAAACATACAGGAATTTATGCAGGAAAAAAACTTTTCAAATGTAATGAATGTAAGAAAACTTTTACCCAGAGTTCATCCCTTACTGTTCATCAGAGAATTCATACTGGAGAGAAACCCTATAAATGTAATGAATGTGGAAAGGCCTTCAGTGATGGCTCATCCTTTGCTAGACATCAAAGATGTCACACTGGCAAGAAGCCTTATGAATGTATTGAATGTGGGAAAGCTTTCATACAGAACACATCCCTTATCCGTCACTGGAGATATTACCACACTGGGGAGAAACCCTTTGATTGCATCGATTGTGGGAAAGCCTTCAGTGATCACATAGGACTTAATCAGCACAGGAGGATTCATACTGGAGAGAAACCCTACAAATGTGATGTATGTGACAAATCCTTTAGATATGGCTCCTCCCTTACTGTGCATCAGAGGATTCATACTGGAGAAAAACCATATGAGTGTGATGTTTGCAGAAAAGCCTTCAGCCATCATGCATCACTCACTCAACATCAGAGAGTGCATTCTGGAGAAAAACCTTTTAAATGTAAAGAATGCGGGAAAGCTTTCAGGCAGAACATTCACCTTGCTAGTCATCTGAGGATCCATACCGGAGAGAAACCCTTCGAATGCGGGGAGTGCGGTAAATCCTTCAGCATCAGCTCTCAGCTAGCCACTCACCAGAGAATCCATACTGGAGAGAAGCCCTATGAGTGTAAGGTTTGTAGTAAAGCCTTCACCCAGAAGGCTCACCTGGCACAGCACCAGAAAACCCATACAGGCGAGAAGCCGTACGAGTGTAAGGAATGTGGGAAAGCCTTCAGCCAAACCACACACCTTATTCAACACCAGAGGGTGCACACTGGAGAGAAACCCTATAAATGCAGCGAATGTGGGAAGGCCTTTGGTGATAACTCATCCTGTTCTCAGCATCAGAGGCTTCATACTGGCCAAAGACCTTACGAATGTATCGAATGTGGGAAAGCGTTCAAGACGAAGTCCTCGCTCATTTGTCACCGCAGAAGTCATACCGGAGAGAAACCTTATGAATGTGGTGCCTGTGGCAAAGCCTTCAGCCATCGGCAGTCCCTTAGTGTCCATCAGAGAATTCATTCTGGAAAGAAACCGTACGAATGCAAAGAATGTAGGAAAACCTTCATCCAAATTGGACACCTTAATCAACATAAGAGAGTCCACACTGGGGAGAGATCCTATAACTATAAGAAAAGCAGGAAAGTCTTCAGGCAGACCGCACACCTTGCTCATCAGAGAATTCATAGTGGGGAGCCTTCCGCACGCCCCTCTTTAGCTTCCACATCAAATCCTGTGGATCTGCTTCCCAGATTTCTCTGGGGTCCGTCCTCGCTCCCATCGCCATAGCCTCCATTAGTTGAAAAACTGGTCCCTCTGGTCGGTCGGTCTTGTCCTTTACGAGTGTGTTCGTCACACCGCAGTTGGATTGGTTTTCGATAAGTGTTAATACAGTTCATTCACTCCTTATGTAACAACTTGTGCTGAGATCCTTTACACTGGCTAATACATAAGACATGCCTAGCACAGTGCCCAGTCCAGACCGAGCGCTGAGTAAAACTTTACTTTGGGACATTGAAGAGTTACCACAGTCAGCTCTGGATAGAAAAGATGCAGAGGAGGAGGCCAGGAGAAACCAGTTTAGATCAGGAGCAGGAGTTTCAAGGGAGTCAGTGAGGTTCTGCCCATGGTGGTTTAAAACTTGTTTCCGTAAGGTCGAGTTACAGCTGTGGCTTCCCATCCCATCCGCATACAGGTAAGGTGACGTGACTGTTGGTGAGAGAATTCAGCTTTACTCTACGTCTGACAAGTGTTAGGAAGTGTGTAGAGAACACGGATCAGTAGGCCTCTTGGGACAAAAGAACTGAAACAATCAGGAAAAAAATGCAAGAGGTATATTTACAGAGTTGAAACTGACATATTACTCAAGAATTAGAAAGTTTGGAAAGATTTGATCTGTTTAAAGTCACCTGGGCGTATGAATGAACTCTCTTCAACTTCTAAGGAACTGTCAACCTTGAGATAAACTGGTCCAAAGTAGGTGTCCCCAAACTCTGACTCAGTGACCAAAGTCTCACTGGTTTTGTATGGCCCAGGATCTAAATTAAAAAAAAAAAAATTAAATGGTTGAACTAGCAAAGAATATTTTGTGACAACATGAAAGTTACATTAAATTTAAATTTAAGGTTACATTAAATTTCAGCATCTGTAAATAAAGTTTTATTGGCATACAGCCACAGCCGTTCCCATTTTCCTGTGGCTGCTTTCACTCCACAATGGCAGAGATGAGTAGCTGTGACAGAGCCGATATGACCCGCAAAGTCCCAAGTTTTACTCTACCCTTTTACAGAAGAAGTTGGCCAACCCCTGCTTGGCACAGAGAAGAATGTACTAAAGGTTCTAATTATTTCTGTGTGTAATACAACTCTCACTTCAAAAACAAACTATAAGGCAACTTATGAATAGAGGTGAAAGGGAATTATTAAACTATTGAGATATGAAAATATGTCAGTGGAGGAGAAATACATTTTTCTAGATGAAATACCCAATACAGTTAAAGTGTTGGTAAATTGTCCTTCACGACAGAGAGGACATGTTTACTCTGACCGTTTTAGTTGAAACTACACAAGGAAAGATAATTCGGCGAACATAACAGGACATCTTTGAAATAGGTTTCTTTGCATTTCAGATTTTGGTATATAATAAGACTGGTTTTTATTAGAGGGGAAATGATGTTTTGACAGTGGTTGTCCATCCTCCTAAAAAAAAAAGCACATGCATTACAGAAAAATGTCATGCAGTTGTATTTAACCTTTCCAATTACGAAATGATATGTAAGAAGCAAATCTAGAAAGGAGGAAAGCTTTACTGAGTAGGACATGGGGTCCTAGAAGACATGAGGAGGAGAGTAGGTTGGCCTATACAAAGATTTGAAATTTCAGCGTGGTGGAAGGCACCAGAAAGATGTAAAAGACAATTGACAAAATAATAGAAGTTATAGGAAGTAATATGTCATTTGGGAACAAAGTGCCATCACACATACAAGGCAGTGGAAAAATTGGCAGCGCACGCCAACGGGCATGTTGGTTGAAGAATTCAAAGGAATAGAGACAATCTGTAAATTTCTTAACCTTACTAACCAGAAAATCACAAATTAAAATAAATTTCCTTGGCTTCAGATGGATTAAAATCTAGAATTTGGATAACATCCAGTACTGGCATCAGTGTGGGAAAACAGACACTTGATCATTAGCTGTGTAAATCTGTCTCTTTTTTGGATGGCAACATAGTATGACCTGGCAACATTATAAAGATGCGTTCCTTTTGCAACAATAATCCTAGATCTAGGGGTTTTGTCCTATTGGAATAAATAGATGTGAATAATGTCTATTGGAAAATTGTTGTAATTATGATAAGTATGATTTCAGTGTCCTGCCAAGCAGGTTCATTAAATTGCGATTATTCAATACTGTATTGTCTGGTTAGTTGAAGGAGGTTCGAGTCTATGTATGCTGCTTTGGAGAGCTGTACATCCACAATATATTAAATGAGATGTGTGACTTGGAAAACCTAGTGTGTAAAATCTTGTAGTCATAGCGTCAAAATTAATATTGAATATGTATACGTGTGTGGGAGGGTATATATGTGCATGTGTGTATATCTACATGGTTTCTTTGGTATATGTGTTGAAATCTGTTTTTGTCTTCAACACACACACTTTTCCTAGCTCTCTGTTGGTGTGCTCACTTTCGTCATTCTGTGGTGTTCTGCAGTTACACATGGCTCCAATTAAGCCAATCAGATGTTTCATTCTTTATATTTGATTTGATTTATTGATTTATTTCTTATATATTTGATTGATTGATGTTTAGACACAGGGACAGGAGCAGGGCCAAGACGCAGCCTTATGTATGGCACAGAGGATGTTTTCCTGGAGTGTTCGTTGAGCTGTGCAGGACGGGAGACGTCCCTCGGGGCTGCCGTCCGTGGTTGGAGTCGGGCCAGCCTCCGGCAGCAGCGTGAAGGTTGCTGCGTTCCTGCCCACCCCCTGCTCCACTGGAACCTTCCCTGCTTTCTCACACCCTAGCTCAGTTCTTTAAATCTCTGAGGGACTTGATACTCTTCCAGTATTTAACTTCTGATTCTAGGTTAGTCTGCTTTTGTTCTCAACCAAAGAAAGCTGGCCCCTATGGTGACTGACGCTAGAGAGTGATTAGTAAAGGATAGAGGAGTGGTTGATACGGACTGATTATGGAATGAGATAGGTCAAAAGACAGACATTTTTAATTCCATTTGTATTAGGTTATTCTTTTTTTTGAATTTGAATTTTTAAATTTTTAAATTTTATTTTAATTCCAATTGTACTTAACATACATGTAGTATTGTGTAATATACATGTAATATTAGTTTCGGGTGTGCAGTAGAGTGCGTCAGCGCTTCCTGTGTCCCCCGGTGCCCATCACGGCGCGTGCGCTCCCATCCCTATCCCGTTTCCCCCAGCTGTGGCACCTCTGCTCTGGTAACTATTGCTTTGTTCTCAGTAATTAAGAGTGTGTTTCTTGACTTCTCTCTGTCTTTCCCCTCTGCTCGTTTGTTTTGATTCTTGAATTCCACACGAGTGAAGTCGTATGGTGTTTGTCTTCCTCGGACTTATCTCACCTAGCATAATGCTCTCCAGCTCTGTGTCATTGCAGATGGCAAGATTTCATTCTTTTTATGGCTAATATTCCAGTGTGTGTGTGTGTGTATACATACTATATTTTTATCCATTCATCTATAGATGGACACTTTGGCTGCTTCCATAATTTGGCTATTGTAAATAATGCTGCTTTATATATAGGGGTGCATATATCCCTGCGAAAGACTATTCTTTTTTAAATATTTGAGAGTGGGGGGAGGGGCAGGGTGAAGCAGACTCCCCACTGAGCAGGGAGGCTGATGTGGGGGTCGATCACAGGACCCTGGGATCATGACCTGAGCCAAAGGCCGACACTTAAACAACTGAGCCACCCAGGCACCCTGAAAAAAGCTCTTCCTGATAACGGCAGGATTATAAGGTCCACAGCACGTTAGGACTAGAGAGCTCTTACCAACAACGAAAGGCGACGAGGAATCCTAGTTCCAAAAGCATGTGCGATGCTTATTTATAATGGAGTTAGAGAACTAAAAGGCCACTTGAAATTCTGGCCTTAAGCAAAAATGGAAGTGAAGGTCTTTGTAATGGTGTCGAGAATCAGTCTTACTCTTTCTAACCATGGGGTGGCATATGCTGAAAGCCAAATCCAACAGTAGATCAGTTGCTGAGCTGTGATTTTTACTGAATTCCCGACCTTGCCACTTCTTGTAAATGAAATTTAAGTCAGAGGAAAGATCTGAATGTATGTTATTGAAACTCGACTACCATGAAGGTTTCAATCATCTTAGAAAACTTTACTCTCTCAAACCCTATGAAACCTTCCTGCTGACTCTTGTCATACCACCCATGTGATGAAAGTCTTAAAATTGAGCCTGTTCTAGTCCCACCATTATGGGTTGGTTGGTAAACTAAAGCTGCATTTAATATGACCTATAGTTTGAAATATAAGAAGGAGATTAATCTCACCGTGAAATATCTAATATCCTTTACTAATTACACCATTAAAAATCTAGGCAATATTTTTGGAAATGTATTTTGAGGGTCAGAAGTTACTTGCATAATACATAAGGACATGAAGGAATTCAAAAGTTTATAACGCCTGCTTGAAACATTTATGTCTATGCCCCTGACTTGTCTTTTGCGAGGTCCCGTCAGGGTCCCGTAGCCTTTGCATGTTCTTTTGACAGGGAGCACTAGCATCTTCAAATTTTCCTCAGGTCTCCTTCTTTAGGTACCGGGACTTCTCATGAGAGATTGCATTTGAAAGGGCTACCAAGGGGGCGCCTGGGTGGCACAGTCGGGCAAGCGTCTGACTCCCTTTCGGATCAGGACCTCATCTTGGGGTCTTGCGGTTGAGCCCTGCGTCAGGCTCCACGCTCAGCCTGGCGTCTACTTGAGACGCCTCTCCCTCTCCCTCTGCCCCTCCCCCCTGCACACGCTCTCTCAAATAAACAGATCAATTTTTTAAAAAAGTGTTATTGAACTATGGCATGTGTTGTAGCTGAATTATTAGCTGAATGGTTAATCCAGGAAGAAAGGGAAATGGTCGTAATAAACCGCAGAACTCCAAGGATGTTCTGGTACCTAGTATGTCCACTGTACTTCATAAAAGGTCCCCAGGGTTCACACTGCATTAGGGTTTTTTTTTAAAGATTTTATTTATTTATTTGACAGAGATCACAAGTAGGCAGAGAATCAAGCAGAGAGAGAGAGAGAGGAGGAAGCAGGCTTCCTGCTGAGCAGAGAGCCCTATGTGGGGCTCGATCCCAGGACTCTGAGATCACGACCCGAGCCGAAGGCAGAGGGTTTAACCCACTGGGCCACCCAGGTGCCCCTGCATTAGGGTTTTGTTTTAATTCAATACATTTCATGGCATGGCTGGCAAGTCACACATTGATTTGTGTCAATAGAAAAGGGACTGAGCCCTCCTGAATGATTGTAATGAAGATCACTATGAACAATTCCACTGGAATTTCTAAAAGACCTGCATTTATGCAAGTGAGGCTCATAGGGGAATTATTTTCTAGTTTATCATATAGCAGGTCCAGTTACCAAAAACCCATAAGATTATTTTCCAAGGTCATGGGTGTTTGCTAATATCTGTGTTAGGACTAGATGACCACCCAAAGTTCGTGCCTCTTTTTCTGTTGTCTGGACTTGATTCTGGAATGTGAATATCCAGGTACATCCTACATTACTCAGCCAGTATTGCTTCTAGTTATGGTTATTAGACGAGTTATTAGACTAATTTTCTTCAACGTGGTTTGAATAGCAGTGTGTCAGTGGGACTTTGTTAATAAGAGGACGTACTGTCCACCTGGAAGAAGAATCTTGATAATACGGAATGGCAAAACCGCAAGAAGGAAGGATTCTGGGCCCCTAAACCACTACATCAGAGGAAAGCCATCAGTCCCCCAGGAGCACCAGCAATGGATTATTATGCGAGTGAGAAATAAACTTGTATGTGTTAAGGTAATGACACTTGGGTTTTGATCATAGTAGCTACTGTAAGTCTAATCTGTATGGCATCTTTGAGTACTGATAGGATCCCTGTCTTAATTCACTGTGTCACAGAGGAAGAGTTGTCAACGTGGTAAGATGGTCAGCTATTGTGTAACAAATGACCCTAAAGCACAGTGGCTTAAAACACACGTTGACTCTCTCACAGTTTCCTTGGAAAAGGAAGCCAGGCATGGCTCTGGCTGGGTGCCTCAGCTCCTGCACGGCTGCCAGCAAGTGGCTGGCCAGAGCTGCAGTGATCTGAAGCCTTTACAGGAGGAGAGTCATCTTCCAAACGCACTTATTTAAGCTGTTGGCTGGGTTGGGATCCTTGTGGGCCTGTGGCTGGACACATCAATTTTTTCCACATGGGCAGCTCCCAGCATGGCAGCTGGCTTCCTTGAAAGTGAGTAGGCAAGAGAGGGTACCTAAAATGGAAGCCAAACTCCCTTTGAACCCCGTATTACTGGTGACGTCCTTCCTTTTTGTATTTGGTTAATTAGAAGTGGTCATGAGGTCCAGCTCATTTCCAAAGGCAGAGGATTACAAATGGGTATGAATAACAGGATGCAAGGTCATGTTAATGCCTGCCTACCACAGTCTGCTCTGGCTGACTCCTTGGTGGTTCATGTCTTTTTATTTTTATTTTTAAAATGATTTTATTCATTTATTTGACAGAGAGAGATCACAAGTGGGCAGAGAGGCAGGCAGAGTGGTGGGGGGAAGCAGGCTCCCTGCCGAGCAGAGAGCCCGATGAGGGCTCGATCCCAGGACCCTGAGATCATGACCTGAGCTGAAGGCAGAGGCTTAACCCACGGAGCCACCCAGGCACTCCGGTTCCTGTCTTTTTACTTGGAAAACACACTCAACCCCTTCCAAGGCCCTCCCCATGTCTCATCTCATTATAGCACCAGCTCAGAGTTACGAATCCTGTCCTCTGAATTAGGTTTGGGTGCTGACGAGGCTCATAAGGTGCTGTCCCTTAAGGACAGTTCCTCTTGATCTACAGATCTCTAGAAGTAGCACCTTATCTGCTGCCCCCTGCTCCTTGTCTCCTGCAGGCAACAGTGAAATCACGGGTACATAGCAGTTTGGAAATCTGGCCAGAAAAATGTTTGGAAATTCCTTGATTAGGTCTCAAGGCCTGGGAATAATTCACATTCTGACATCTCAGTTCTGCCACGTGTTTGCAGCTCAGTAGTTTTCTAACCTTGCTGGCATTTGAATTTTGGGAATCCAGTAGTCTCTAGCTTGTATTTTCTGCCCCTGTTCACTCCCAGCTGGCAGTATATCTACTGAGCTAATTCTCTTGAACACTTTGTGGACTTTGTGTGAATTCCATTGGGCTTCACCCCATTGCACAAAAGCCACAGCCATGTGTCATTAAATAGTACTCTGAGATACCAGTTTTGATCTTTCTGAGGTTCCAGCAGATTTTACAGTCATACTTTTTTCCTTCTAGACCAGTTCCCGAGCAGTACCCTGGGTTTTATCTCTGCTTGGATCCATTTCTTGATTTTAGCATCATCTGCCATCTAGGGAGGCTATAGATACTCAAAACTATCAAGTCCTGGCTTCTTGCTAATAGTCTTTCCCTCAATTTTTCTCTCTCCTTTGCATGTTTCTATAAGCAGCAAGGAAAAAAAAAGCAGGAAACATTTTCAACATGTTGGTTAAAGTCTACTCAGATCACCCAGGTCTACTCTCCACATTAATTGCAAATAGTAGGGTTGCTGAACTCTCTGTTCCTACATAACAAAACCCCTCTTTCTTCCAGTTTCTAACAAGGTTTGTCCTCACTTTTTTTTAATGCCTTCACCAGCACTTAAAGTTCAAAATTTCTGACTGATCTTTTATTCATGCAACTATTGGGCAAACTCCAGGCATCCCAGCTAAGGAGGAATTAAGGCTTCTTGGGGCGCCTGGGTGGCTCAGTCATTAGGCATCTGCCTTCGGCTCAGGTAATGATCCCAGCCTCCTAGGATTGAGCCCCGCATCAGGCTCCCTGCTTGGCCGGAAGCCTGCTTCTCCCTCTCCCACTCCCCCTGCTTCTGTTCCTTCTCTTTCTGTGTGTCTCTCTCTGTCAAATAAATAAGTAAAATCTTTTTAAAAAATTAAGGCTTCAGCTGCTACTATCTTCGGGGAGGCAGAGTTTGGAGATGAAGTTCAGGCAAGCAGGCCACCTACCAAAATGCACTGAAGAACAACTGGACATATGCAATGAGAGACAAGATGAGAGAAACCAGTAAGGTGCAGAAGACAGAAGATTAACAGAACCAGAAGCTCTGTCTTTGAAAAGATGCAGAAAGCATCCAATCCTCTGATGAAAGGAAGGAGGTTTTTTTAAGCCAACTGAACAACACCCACAACAATAACAAAACGATAAGAAAAGAATGCAGAATAGAAAAGGGCAGTGACTTTAGACACGATGGAGAACTGAACACCCAATTATACAGTTATTAAGTATGAAATCTAAATGAAGGGGATAAACTGAGAAACATAATTGCATGAAGACATACAGGGAATATTACTTTTTAAAGATTCATTTATTTTAGAGAGTGAGAGCATTTCCCTGAGAGAGAGGACTGGGGATGAATTAAGACAGGACACACGCGCGCGCGCACACACACACACGTCACAAGTCACAGAAGTGCACAAAACATCTGGCAAAAACCAAGTCCTCACACCTCCTATTCCTAAGGCTCCGCCCCTGGGCCCTAAGCCCCGCCCGCTTTCCGCGCGCCTGCGCGCCGCACGCTTCCTGCGATCCTAAAGGCGCAGGGGCGGGGGGAACCAGGGCTTCAGCGTGGTGCGGCTCACGGCGGCGCCTGCGCACTCGAAGCCCGGAGGGGCTCCCAGAATTCTCAGGGCTTGGCTCCCTTCAGGGAGGCGGCGTGTACTTGGGGCGCCCACAGCCAGGGCTGAGAGGCTCCTGGGCGGCACTGTCCCAAGCCAGCGGCCTCTACAGGGGGCTGAGGGTAGCAGCCCCCAGCCCTCGGTGGGCTGGAACGAAGCCTGGCAGCGCGTCGTCCGGTCTGGACTACCGTCCCCAGGGGCCCCTGCGGCGCAGGACACGCCCACTTCCGGCGGGGACCGGGAGTGCGGGCGAGAGCGGGCGGGCTGCTGAGGGGGAAGTCGTCTGGCGCGGGAGCCGGCCGCTGACGGCCTGACTGGGAGGAGCGGCCGCGCGCGTCCGGCAGCCCGTAGGCGGCGGGGCGTGCGGGAACGGATGACGACGCGAGGCCGGGCTCCGGACAGCCTCCCGAGGGAGGCCAGCCCTGCGCGCTCCCGCCGCCGCCGCGAGCCCGGCGCGGGCCCCGTTGGGGCCGTGGGGCTGGAGGGGCGGACCGGAACTGAGTGCACAGGTGAGGGGGACCGGTGGCTGGGGCGCGGCGGCGCGAGTGCCGGAGGAGGGCGTCCCCGGCTGCGGGGCCGGCGGACCCAGGAGTGCGGGGTCGCGGGGTCCCTGACCTGCCCACCGGGTCGGGGAGGGCTCCCAGGGCCCGGAGCGTGCGGCTGACCTGCAGAGTCCGGTGACCGGGTCTGAGCCTGGGCCCCCGGGTCATTGCGCGATGGGGCTCGTGGGTGACGGGATGTTCCCAGCCTCTGAAACGGAAAGGGGTCCCCAGCTCTCCAGGGCGCGGTGCCGGAGCTCCTCTGCCGCACCCACGGCCCTGCCGCCAGAGTGAGGACGGACGGCGGGAGGAAGCGCTCTGTCGCGCGGTGGCTCGCAGCCGCGCTCCCCTTCGCTGCTGGCGCTGAGTGACGCCCGACGAGGCGGGAACACACCGCGCAGCGTGAGCTGCCTCGTTTTCGCGGAGAGGACCTGAGGGGTGCCGAGGGCAGGTGACGGCCGGCCAGCGGGGAGCCAGGATCCGGATGCGGCACCGGCGGATCCAGACCTTGCGGACGACGGTCACGTAGTCCCCTCTACCCCTGCTCGAGGTCAGTGTCCTGAGCCATACGTGACCCTCAGAGGGCAAACAGCTTCGGGGTTGAGACCCCAGCTGCCCCCCACCAGCACGTTTCTGTTTCCCGAACTGCGGCAGAAGAAACTTGGCTCAGAGTGGGCAGGGGCTGCTTTAAAACTACAGTTTGTCACAAAGCGAAGTGGGTCTCTTGCCGGGTTACTTTTGGTCCAGCCCCTGTAAGCCACGGGGACCCCGTGTTGGAAAGGTGAGGCTTCCCTTCGGGGCGAGGCGGCTTTTCCCGGGTGTTGACAGTGGACGGGCGGCTTTGAGAGACGACGACGGTGCGCTCGGGGCGGAGCCGCCCAGCTGTAGACTGCAGGTGTCCCAGGGAGTGCCTGGCCTGGGGGGTGAGAACTGAGGGAGCCCAAGGGAGGCCGTTCTGGGCAGTAGTATCACAGCTACCCAGCTTCTCAGAACTCCTCTCTCCTGTCCTCCCTCTGCCCTCTCAGGGTGAAGCCCTTTGCCTAATGAGGAGCCAGGGAGAGGAGGAGGTGATGGGAGCTGAACTTCTTAAAGCCCCGCCCCTGGTGAGTTAGTATTTCCTCTTAAAATTCGGTCTTGCTTTCCAGGATTTGGTTATGCTTGTTTCCTTCTGAAGAGTATCTGCTGAAGACTTCGATCCTGGGCCTGTTTCCTATTTCCTACCTTTCTGATGAGTGATGGGACCACACAGACTGACTCAGATAACCCAGAGCCCTCTTAGAGCTTCCTCTTCTCCTTGCAGCTGTTTAGGCCTCCTTCAAGAAATGACCCACTCTGAGCTTGTCCGTGTGTGTTTTCTCATAAGTATATGACAACACGGAAACACAGTCCTTAGAGAAAATTTGAGAGCCATCATCTGCCCACTTCCTAAGTAGCCATCTTGGCTGGCTGGCTGGCTTTTTTAAAGATTTTATCCATTTATTTGACAGAGAGACAGCAAGAGAGGGAACACAAGCAGGGGGAGTGGGAGAAGGAGAAGCACGCCTTCTGCAGACCAGGGAGCCCCACATGGGGCTTGATCCCAGGACCCCAGGGTCATGCTGCCAAGCTGAAGGCAGACAATTAATGACTGAGCCACCTGGGCGCCCCACCATCCTGGCTTTCATAGAGCTTATAATCTATTGGAAAAATGAAAAGGCAGCAAACATTTATTTATACAGTGGGATCAGTGCTGTAGCTATAGAACTAGACTTGCTGCGGAGTAATGGGGAAGGACCATTCACAGGCCATCTGAGTACCTTTGGGTAAGTTAGGAAAAGGTGTTCCTTCTGGAGTGGTGAAGCTCTGTGACACACCACAATCTAGCACGAGAAAATCTATTTTTAGCTCCGTTTTGCCTCCTTGGTGAGAGATCCTTGAATGGCATGTAGCCTACATAATCATACTCACTGTTGAAGGGAGGAGGGGTTGGGAGCTGTGATTCCTGAGTTGTATCTTGAAGGAAGTGGAAGAGATCTGCAGGCATAGGTGAGATGTCTGGCATTTGGGCCAGAATATGCAAAGGTTTCCCGTCCCCACTTGGCTTGGAACCATGAGCATCTTAAAATGCCAGGGAATGTTCTGTATATCCTTTTTCTTTCTTTCATAGTCATATGGATGACTACCATAATCTATTTAATCAGCCTCTTGTTCCAAAGCTAAATTATTGCCAATGTTTTATTATTTAACAGATTATTGCAGTGATCATCTTTGTTGTTGAATTTTTGCCCTCATCACTGATAATTTTCTTGGACTAAATTCCTAATTTTTCATTTCTTGTAGATTAAGAGTTTCTCACACTTTACTTCAGAACATTTTTAATTTAATTTAACTTAATTTTTTAAAAAAGATTTTATTTATTTATTTGATGGAGAGAGATACAGTGAGAGAGGGAACACAGCAGGGGACGACGTGGGAGTGGGAGAAGCAGGCTTCCCGCTGAGCAGGGAGCCTAATGAGGGACTCGATCCCAGGACCCTGGAATCATGACCTGAGCCAAAGGCAGGTGCTTAACGACTGAGCCACAGGCACCCTGAACATATTTAATTTTAATATTTTTGTGACCAATAGTTTAAGAACTATAATTCACGTTCTAATTAAAGTTAACTGCTAAATGAGTGTCATCAGCATATTTTATTATAAAAAATTATAAAATTTGATGAATAAACTTACCAAATAAAAAATATAACAGGATAATAAAATTGTCTTTATTTTATATAGAAGACACATTGAGCAACTTATATCAAAGCAAAACACCTTTTCTGATCAAGTATAATACCACAAAACATGCAGCACCAATAGAACTTGTTTCCTAAGCATTTAAACATTTTAGATGTAAGCAGTATTGGATTTGTGAGGAAAATATTTTAAGAGTGAAAAAAAAAAAAAATATTTTAAGAGTGGCACAGTATGGCATAAAGATTAATAGCATGACTGTGGCACCAGACTGCTTGGGTACAAATTTTAGCTCCAGTATATACTAGATAATAATCACCTTAATTTCCGTTTCCTTAACCATAAAAATGGGAATAATACCAGTACCTAATTTACAGCATTGTTGTGAGCATTAATGAGTTAATGTATTTTAAGTATTTAGAAAAGTACCTGGTACATAATAAGCACTATATAAACATTAGACTTACATGCTACTGTTTGCCTATGTGCCATGTAGTTGTTATACAGTATATAAAATTACACAGTATATACACACTAACATATATGTGAAAAATCTACAGTATGTTTGATGCAAAAGAAGCCCTAAACATCAGGAGGCTTTTTATATCCAATGGGATTTTAATTTTAAAACTAATAATTTACACTGGATTAGGAGAGTCCTTGTTCTGGGTAAGATGGACTAAGCCCAGTTTACCCTGTCTTTTCCACTGAAAGTTGCTATAGAACCAGAACAGCATGCACAGAACGCGATTTGAGGCTTTAAGAAGTAAATAGTATGGGCGCCTGTGTTGGTCAGTCGTTAAGCGTCTGCCTTCATCTCCGGTCATGATTCTAGGGTCCTGGGATCGAGTCCCACTTCAGGCTCTCTGCTCTGCAGGGAGCCTGCTTCTCCCTCTCCCACTCCCCCTGCTTTTATTCCCTCTCTTGCTGTCTCTCTGTCAAATAAAATCTTAAAAAAAAAAAGTAAACAGTAGCACGCTGATTGGGGAAGAAACCCAAAATGCAATGTGATTACCTTTTTTTTCCCTCCTAGTACCTCTTAGCATGGTTTCAACAAAGCACAAAACCCAGAAGGGGGTTTTGGCATGGGTAAAAAGAACTGCAGGAGAAAACCTAGTTCAGGCTCAAGAAGTAGGAAGGGGATTCAATGCTCAGAGAAGGTGGATGGAAATCTACCATAAAAGAAAAGTTCTCTTGGAGTGCCTGGGTGGCTCAGTGGGTTAAGCCTCTGCCTTCGGCTCAGGTCATGATCTCAGGGTCCTGGGATCGAGCCCTACATCGGGCTCTCTGCTCGGCGGGGAGCCTGCTTCCTCCTCTCTCCCTCTCTGCCTGCCTCTGCCTACTTGTGATCTCTCTGTCAAATAAATAAATAAAATCTTTAAAAAAAAAGAAAAGAAAAGCTCTCTGTTTTCTTTGTGCCCTGAGACTAGCAGTGGGGTCTGCAGAAGTCTAAAATTCTGAAGGATGAGAAATTTTCTTTGTGATTGAAGAAGCTCTTACTGCCTTTTTTTTTCTTTTCCTTTTTCCCTGCTTATGTTCTTTCCTTTCTCGGTCCCATGGTGGATATAGTCAGGGTAGCTGCTCAGTAGAGTGGAATAAATAAGCCCCAGTCATCTGGCCAGAAGACTGAAAAGGGGAACCCCTAGGAAGTAGAAAACACTGGACAGACCACAGAAAAGGAGGAGCTTTGGAAATCAACCATATAAAGTTGTTTATGAACTCCTGGGCTCACTCTAAGTTGCTCATGCATGTATCTGGCCCTGAAAAGCATGCCATAGTCTGTGAGAAGTGAACTCCAGATTCGATGGCTGGCCACCTAGAACTACACCAGTAAGACAGATGTGCACATCACTTCATAGGCTTTGGAAATGGAGTGTGAACAAAGTTATCAATATTCTTTATATAAATATAATTTAAACAAGACATAGAGTCTCATAACATCCAAAATGTCAAGGATACTACCTAAAATTAATCAGCTAATGAAAATCTAGGGAAATTTCAATTCACAGGGGAAAAGATAATCACCAGATTATCTTTGATAATTGATGTGACACTAATGGTGGAATTATCTGTTAAAGATTTTATTTTATTCTTTTTTAATAATAAAAAAAAAATATTTATTTATTTATTTTTTGACAGAGCGAGATCACAAGGAGGCGGAGAGGCAGGCAGAGAGAGGGAGAGGAGGAAGCAGGCTCCCTGCTGAGCAGAGAGCCCTATGTGGGGCTCGATCCCAGGACTCTGGGATCATGACCTGAGCCGGAGGCAGAGGCTTAACCCACTGAGCCACCGAGGCGCCCCTGATAAAGATTTTAAAGCAGTTATTATAAAAATGCTCCAACAAGTAAAAACTCTTAAAGCGAATAGATTGTGTCAGCAAAGAAATAGAAAATATCAATAGGAAATGAAAAATAGAATTACCAAAATAAGCTCACTGGATGGGCTTAGTGGCATTATGGAGATGACAGTGGACTTAGTGAACTTGAAACTAAATAGAAACTATCTAATCTGAAAATAGATAAAAGACTGAAGAGAGTCTCAGGGCCCTGTGGGACAACACCAGAATGTTTAACATTTGTATCATTGAAGTCCCAAAAAGAAGAAGTGAAGTGTAGAAAAAATATTTGAAGAAATAATGGCTGAAAAATTGCCAACTTTAGTGAAAGACGTAACTTGTAGATTCATGAAGCCCAGCAAACTCCAGCATGATAAACAAACCCCTTGCTTGGGAGCTTCATAGTCAGACTGCTGAAAACTACAGACAAGGGAAAACCTGGAAAGCAGCCAGAGGAAAGTGATGGATAACATACAGGGCAGCAGCGATTTCAGTTCTGTGGATTTCCCATCAGAAATCATGGCAGTCAAAGGAAGTAGAACAGCTTAAAAAGTACTCAGAGGAGGGGCCCCTGGGTTGCTCAGTTGGTTAGGCATCTGCCTTTGTCTTAGGTCATGATTCCAGGGTCCTGAGATCGAGCTCTTCATGGGACTCTCTGCTCAGCAGGAGGCCTGCTTCTCCCTCTCTCTCTTCCTCTGCTTGTGTTCCCTCTCATTATCTGTCCAGGAAAAATAGCCTTCAGTATTGGAGGTGAAATAGTTTCTTATGTGAAGGAAAAGTAAGAAAATTCATTGACGGATTTCTCAAAGAATTGCAAAAGGAGGTTCTTCAGATCAAAATTATAAGAAGGGAACTGGAACATCAGGAATGAAAAAGTACAACAGAAATTGTAAATATATATGTAAATACAATACACTGTTCTCCTGAGTTATTTAAAATATCTTCAAATATTAAAAGCAGGACTGGGGCGCCTGGGTGGCTCAGTGGGTTAAGCCTCTGCCTTCGGCTCAGGTCATGATCTCAGGGTCCTGGGATCGAGCCCCGAGTAGGGCTCTCTGCTCGGCAGGGAGCCTGTTTCTCCTCCCTCCTCTCTGCCTGCCTCTCTGCCTACTTGTGATCTCTGTCTGTCAAATAAATAAATAAAACCTTTAAAAAAAAAAAAAAAGCAGGACTAATATCTTCACCTTACTGAACAGAACAGGATTTGAACATAGTCTGGCTTCAGAGACCATGTTCTTAACTAACACAGTATATTGAAATTAGATAAAACACAAGTAAAACTTGTTGAAATAGTAAAGCAAATGTTTTCCCCGGTTCTTGGCCACCTCTTCCTCCTACTCCTTTCCTATCCCTCCTTCATTATTATCTTAGGTAACAATTCTTGAGCACTTAGCAAGGTAATGTGACTGTTACCCCATTAAATTCACACAATGCAGCTGTGAGGTAGCTACCAAAATAATTCCCATTTTTCATGTGGGGAAAACCAAGGCACATGCAGTTAATTAACTTTACAAGATCGTTTAGCTAGTCTGTGCCAGAGCCTGAATTCTTTGGAATAATCTGACCTTTTTGTCTGGTTTTATTCACAATTGGTATTTATTCAGAACTCATTCTTAAATGTTGATGTAAGTGAAATCACAAAGTAAGAAATGGGAAATCTGTCAGGAACCACAAAATGAGTGACCAGTATCACTTGCTGTTTGGTTAGGAAATTCAGCCCATGTAACAAAACAGGTTGTGCTCATCTCATATGATCTCTTTGGATACTTCTCATCAGTGTGTTTTCCTAATGCAAACATACTTTTATGTCAAAAGGAAAAAAATATTGCTAGGCATTTTTTTCTTTCATTTTTTAGACATACCTCTTAACATCTCAGAACACTAAGATTTCTTAGTCTGTATTGTGGAGGTTGAAATCATGTTCATCAGGTCAGCATCCTTCCTTGAAGCTTTACCCCCCAGTCCCAGAGCTTTTTAATTTCTCCATGTAGAAAGTGATCTAGCTTCTAACATAGATAAATACAGTTGATCTTTGAACAGTATGGGGGTTGACTTTGATCTCCGCATAGAAAATCCACATATAACTTTGTTCCCCCCCAGACATGACTCCTAAGAGCCTACTGTTAACTGGAAGCCTTACTGATAATATAAACAGTTGATCAGTACATATTTTGTATGCTGTGTGTATTACATGTTATATTCTTACAAAAAATGAGCTAGAGAAAATAAATTGTTAAAGTCATATGGAAGAGAAAATAACACAGTACTTACTGATTGAAAAAACTCACATGTCAGTGAACTTACGAAGTTCAAACCTGTGCTGTTCAAGGGTCAACTGCAATTTAGTACTTGATGTTGTGTCTTAAATGCAGTCAACATTTATCCATATGACAGTCTCTTCTCACCACCATAAAATCGTGAATGTTTGAAGAGCTAATATAACTTGGCAGAAAAGTTGTCCAGTAGCTAACTGGTTTGGACCCGGGTGTTTATATATGCAGAATGTTTGGATTTTCGTTTCCCCCATAGCATGAACAGCATTGACCTTGACCCGTAGAGCTAGCTAAGTAATGCCCTGAACACTAAGCAAGGTTATTTTTGTGTCATTTCAGGATTCAGTGACTTTCACAGATGTGGCCATAGACTTCTCCCAAGATGAATGGGAATGGCTGAATCTTGACCAAAGGACTTTATACAAGAAGGTGATGCTAGAGAACTATAGGAACTTGCTTTCATTGGGTAAGAGTGTCCTCCTCCTCCACATTGGAGTCTTTCCACCTCAGTAGTCTTTTATCAGCACTTCCCTGTAATATCCCTTTTCTCTCAGTACCTTTTGGACTAGTCATAACTCTGGAGTCTTCACAGCATAGCCAATTTTCTTATCTTTCCTTCTGTGTAGGTCTTTGCCTTTCTAAACCAGATGTAATCTCCTTGCTGGAGCAAGGTAGAGAGCCGTGGATGATGGAAGGAGAGATGACAAGAGGCCTCTGCTCAGGTAAGGCAGATAATTAGAGTTGGGGAACTATTCTCAAGAGGTTTCTTCTGTTCTAAAAAAAAAAAAAAAAAAAAAGGCTATTTCTTCTCTGATACTTGTTGGAAAACACCTCTTAAAAATCCCTCTCAAGGGGCACCTGGGTGGCTCAGTGGGTTAAAGCCTCTGCCTTCGGCTCAGGTCATGATTCGAGCCCCACATCGGGCTCTCTGCTCAGCGGAGAGCCTGCTTCCTCCTCTCTCTCTGGCTGCCTCTCTGCCTACTTGTGATCTATCTGTCAAATAAATAAATAAAATCTTTAAAAAAAAATCCCTCTCTAGGGACACCTGAGTGGTTCAGTTGGTTGAGCGGCTGCCTTCAGTTCAGGTCATGATCCCAGCGTCCTGGAATCAAGTCCCACATCTGGCTCCTTGTTCAGCGGGGAGCCTGCTTCTCCCTCTGCCTCTGTCTGCCTGTGCTCACTCTCTCTGACAAATAAATAAAAAATCTTAAAAAAAAAATCCCTCTCAAATTGAAACTTTTTGTTCTAACACTATTTTAAGTGGATCTTCTCCACTGGTATGACATGGCACTTTTACCTTTACTGATTTCCTGCAGACACCACAGTCTGTTTGTGAGCTCTATTACGTTCTGTGATGTTTACCTAGTTCTCAAGTACCATATTGTTATAATCATCTCTGATGTTCAACATTTCTGAATTCTTTTTTTTTTTAAAGATATTTATTTATTTACTTATTTGACAGAGAGAGAGATCACAAGTAGGCAGAGAGTCAGGCAGAGGGAGAGGGAGAAGCGGGCTCTCCGCTCAGCAGCAGGGAGCTTGATGTGGGGCTCGATCCTAGGTCCCTGGGATCATGATCTCAGCCGAAGGCAGCTGCTTAACCGACTGAGCCACCCAGGCACCCCTACGTTTCTGAATTCTTTAGACAAATTTGTGTTTAGTTTTTTAAACTGGTTTAAGTGTTTTCTTTAAAATGTGAGCTTATCAGGTTAACAACTATTATAGCTATGCTCTTCCCTTTGCTTTTAATTATTTTTGTCTTTGGTGTTTCTGTTATTTATTTTTGCTTTGTTGTTTATGTCTGGATTTTTTTTTCCCTTTACACTATCCTACTCCTTGAACTGAAGAGGTTTTTGTCCTAGAAGTTGTTACCTTTATGTCTTTATATATATATTTGTAAATCGGTATTTTAAAATTGATCCATTTGAGATTTAAAACATCATTTGATACTCATAAAGGATGAATAAATTAGATAGCTAACTTTACCTCCTTTCTCTATGTTCATTATCTTCCCACTTTTGTTGTACTCATTGAGATTTTTGGCCCAGTTAATTTTTTAAAATTTATTTATTTTTTTCCCTGCCTTGCTTGATAGGTGTTTTTCTGGTATGAAAGCTAGATAAGAGTTTATAGATTATATGTTACAGTGAAATAAGCCTCAGGTGAGATGGTTACAGTTTATTCTGTACCTTGTAGTATGGCTTTTTCCTGCTTCCAGTTCTCAGAGGTTCAAGAAGATGTGGGTAGGTCACTCGTAGCCCTAATGGTGTATATTCATAAATAAGAAATAAGAAAAAATAAATAAGCATCCAACTCAGGATATTAGAAAGAACAAAATGAGTCTAAGGTAAACTAAAGTTATGTATAGTGACTTACACTGCTGGAGGTAAAAGTAGGAGTAAATGAACTAGTAAATAGTAGGTAAAATGAAAATCAAATTGGTGCTTCTTTAGAAAACCAATAAAATATATAAACTGTCAAATATGTAAACAAATGAGAGAAAACAAGAAAAGAAATGATATTAAGTAACCACTGATGCATAAGTACTATAGGAATCATATAAAAAAAAGAATCATATGAATCTGTTTTCCTCAATTTTCTATAAGGAATTTGAAAACCTGGATGAGATGGGTAATGTTTTAGGAGAATATAAATTACCGTAACCTACACCAGAAGAGAGAGAAATTTTAACCAGACTGGTTACCATAGAAGAAATGTAGAAAGTTATCTCAGAACTGCTTTCCCCAAGAACAGAAGCAACAACTCCCAATAGTTTCACAAATAAATTCTGTAAAACCTGTAAGGAAAAATATCAACATTATTTAAAATGTTCCATGACAGAGAATTTAAAAAAGAATTTTAAGAAATTATATTTATGAAGACAACATAACATTTGGTGCCAGAATATTATCAAAATAGCATCAAAAAAGGAAAATACAAATTTAAATTATGAATATTGGTTCATAATTTTGAATAAAAAATCATCTTGAAATAATACGCCAGAGCCCAGGAGGTTTTATTCCAGAATTGCAAGGATGGTTGCATTGCCTAACTTTCTGTAAGAATTGTTAAAGACCTCTGTGGTCTTCAGTAATTGATTCACACGGTTTCATTTAGGAAGTTTCCATTCTTCTAGCGTTAAGTAAAGGAGACATTTGCTTTCTCAATATCTTTCAGACTTGGAGTATGTTTGGATGACCAAGGAATTAGCTCCAAACCAGGGTATTTATGAAGAAAAATTATCCCAGGCAGTGATAATGGAAAGACTTCCAAGCTATGACCTTAAACGTCCCACATTAGGGGTAAACTGGAAATGTGAAGACCTATTTAAGAGGGAGCTGGTAAGTCAGAAGACACACTTCAGTCAGGAGACCGTCACTCGTACAGATGCCCTTAGTGAGAGAAGAGACCACTTTAACAAATCTGGGACAGTTTTCCATCTGAAGAGATCATGTTACCTAAAGCAGGTATTTCCCGTCAAAGAGAGAATATATAATTTTGAGACTGATAATAAAAGTTTAAAAACACATTCATTTGTGAAAAAACACAAGCAAGTCTACAGAGAAAAGAAACTTCTGAAATGTAATGACTGTGAGAAAACTTTCAGCAAAATCTCAACCCTCACTCTTCATCAAAGAATTCATACTGGAGAGAAACCCTATGAATGTACTGAATGTGGGAAAGCCTTCAGCCAGAGTGCTCACCTCGCCCAACATCAGAGAATACATACAGGAGAAAAACCCTTTGAATGTACTGAATGTGGGAAAGCCTTCAGTCAGAACGCTCATCTCATTCAACATCAGAGAGTTCACACGGGAGAGAAACCGTATCAGTGTAAGCAGTGTAATAAGGCCTTCAGCCAGCTTGCACACCTGGCTCAACATCAGAGAGTTCACACTGGAGAGAGACCCTATGAATGTATCGAATGTGGGAAGGCCTTTAGTGATTGTTCATCCCTATCTCATCATCGAAGGATTCACACTGGAAAAAGACCATATGAATGTGTTGACTGTGGGAAAGCTTTCAGGCAGAATGCTTCTCTTATACGTCATCGGCGGTATTGCCATACTGGAGAGAAACCGTTCGATTGCATTGATTGTGGGAAGGCTTTCACTGATCACATAGGCCTTATTCAGCATAAGAGAATTCATACTGGAGAGAGACCTTACAAATGTCATGTGTGTGGGAAGGCTTTTAGCCATGGCTCGTCCCTGACTGTACATCAGAGAATTCATACTGGAGAGAAACCTTATGAGTGTAATATCTGTGAGAAGGCCTTTAGCCATCGTGGCTCACTTACTCTTCATCAGAGAGTTCATACTGGGGAGAAACCCTACGAATGTAAGGAATGTGGGAAGGCTTTTCGGCAGAGTACACACCTTGCTCATCATCAGAGAATTCATACTGGAGAGAAACCTTACACATGTAAGGAATGCAGCAAAACTTTCAGCCAGAATGCGCACCTTGCACAGCATCAGAAAATACACACCGGGGAGAAACCTTATGAATGTAAGGAATGTGGGAAGGCTTTCAGTCAGATTGCACACCTTGTTCAACACCAGAGAGTTCACACTGGTGAGAAGCCTTATGAATGTATTGAATGTGGGAAGGCCTTTAGTGATGGCTCCTATCTTGTTCAACATCAGAGACTCCACACTGGCAAAAGACCATATGTATGTCTTGAATGTGGAAAGGCATTCCGACAGAGGGCGTCCCTGATTTGTCACCAGAGGTGTCATACAGGCGAGAAACCTTATGACTGTAATGTTTGTGGGAAAGCCTTTAGCCATCGTAAATCTCTTACTCTACATCAACGAATTCATACAGGAGAAAAGCCTTACGAGTGTAAGGAATGTAGCAAAGCCTTCAGCCAGATTGCCCATCTTACACTTCATAAGAGAATTCATACTGGAGAAAGGCCCTATGAATGTAAAGAATGTGGGAAAGCCTTCAGGCAGAGTGTACATCTTGCGCACCATCAGCGAATTCATACTGGAGAGTCATCTTCGATTATTCCCTCCTCACCCCCATACCACCAAGTCCTCTAGAGTCAATCTTCTGATTGCCTCTAGGGTCTGTCCACTTTTTTTCCAGTCTGTGTCCTATCTTCATAGTCCAAGATGAAACCATCTCATTTTTATTTTTACCATGGTGTTACAGCCATTATCCCTCTTGCTCCCCTCAAGTGCATTTTTAACACTATAGCCAGCTTAATCTTTTAAGAATAAAAATCTGTGTTACTTTCCCATTTAAAACATTTGTCTTTAAGGATAAGTTGGTCCACCTAAAGGGCTTAGCACACAACTGTTGACATATAATTAGTGCCATTAAGGTAAGGGTTTCCTTGCTGTCATGTTCAGCTGCATGTAAAGTCTAGTAGTTCAAGGCTAAGAAGCCTATACATTTTAGAGAAGACAAAGGATTGTCTGCGTTCCTAGGAGGTAGAAAAATGAACACACTCAGAGTTGAAAGAGTCTGTGATGGACAAGATAACATGTTGGCTTACCACTCCCTCCGAATGAATAAATCCAAGGGTTTGTAGCACTGCTGATGAGGGACGCTCACTTTCCCCGGCGCTTAGCAGTTAGACTAGGCCCGTTAGAACAAAGGCATTTGGTAGCATGTAGTAGGACTAGCTAGGTATTAAAAACAAACTAAAGTCAGCAAGCAAGAAAACTTGAACAGATTAATAGCCATGAAATAAACAGAAAAAAGCAGTTTAACACTTTCACCTGTAGAAGAGCGCAGACAGGTCCTGTGATGTTTGAATTGTTCTAGAGCATAACATAAATACAGCAAAGCTGCCCATCTTACTCTGTGAGACTGACAAGAGTGGTACCAGAAGAAAAGCACATATGCTGCATTTAGCTTGTGAATGTAGATGTTAAAACTTAAGCTTACTTTTTAAATATTAAAAGGTCAAGTAAGTGGAAAGCTAGACCTGTCTTTGTAAAATAGAGTTTGGCAAAGATATTTCTCTTTGTGTTAAATATGTAAATTAATCAATAGTCCAGTAAAAATCCCAATATATTTTTAAGTTGACAAGCTGATTGTGACCATCTATGGAATATAGAATTGTGGTATAATAGTGAGTGAGTGAGTACTACATTCCTTACTATACTCACTTAACATTAACTGAGCATTTACTAATATGTTCCAGGCCCTGTTTTGGGTGCTGGGGATATAACAGAGTGCAAAATATGCAAGTTTTTGCCCTCACAGACCTAGTAGGAGAAGACAGACAAAGTTGAAAGTCATACTATGTGATAAGTGTGCAGTATGACCATGATGAGAAATTACTGAGAGAGGGAGCTAGGGAGTGATGGCAAGGAGTGCTTTACTGTTCCCAGAACAAATGGGCATTAGAAGTAGTTGGAAGAAACTGTTTGACACAATGGGTGTAAGTTAGTCCTATGGTAGATAATTACGCTTTCGGTGTTGCAGGAAGACAGAATTGATGGTTTTAGAAGGATCGTGAGCGTTCTCTTCATACTATCAATAGTGATTTTCAGGTCTAGTGGAGGGTTTGTTTCTGGTTTTTGTAACCTTACTGAGATACAATTTACGTACCATACAGTTCACCCATTTAAAGTGCACGATTCAGTGACTTAGTATGTTCAGATTTGTACAACCGTTACCACATTTCATTACCCAGAAAAGCCTACCCGCACCCCTGGAGGAGTACTCTTGGTGCTTTTGGGTTCTCTCTTCCGACTTGCCTGGGGCAGCATAGAGGCCACGTGAGGGGGGCTCTTATCCAGAGGGCATGAGTGCTAGAAAATGGACGTTTGGGATTCTCTTGACTTGGGGATAGAGGCTAGGGGTTGGGTGGTCCTATTAGATTCCCCTTATGTATGGTAAAAAGGATTTTTCATTGCAGTGGGAGGAAGATGGATTAATCAAATGGTGTTGGGACACGTAGCTCTACGGGAAGAATGTACCTTGTACACTAATGAAGCTCTGAAAGATCTAAGTACAATATTAGAGTGCAAGAAAAACCTTATTTCTATAATTTTGAGGTGGGCCTTCTTAAGTATCACACATAATCCAGGAGCTGACATTAAGGTAACATTTATGTGTGGAAAATATCAGTCAAAGTCAAATATACAAATACGAAATTGAGAGAAAATATTTGCAAACCAACATAACAAAGGATAATAACCCCTGATATTCAAAGCATTATTACAAATAAATAATAGTAACACCAGCAATTCAGTAGAGAAAATGGACAAAGCTAATGGCCCGTTCAAAGAAGATGAAAAACAGCTAATGGAAATGACCCACTATCACTAGTAATCAAGGAAATGCAAAATAAAATGATGTTATATCTACTTTTTTCCCCAAAGATTGATTTTAAGTCATAGAAAAGTTATTATACCTAGTGACTGTGTCAGAAACAGTTCCATTGTTGGCTATATAAATTTCTGTGTGTATATACCATTTTAATCATTATTACTCAGAAACCAAAGTGCACAAATGTAGGTAAATGTATAATGGCAAAAATAATTTTTGATGGTGAACTCAATAGAAACCATTAGGGTGCTGGGTAAATGGATAAGTTAATTATGGTGTATTCATTCAGTAGAATTACATGCAGCTGTTGAAAAAAGAGCTATAAATGTGTATATAGCCATAGAAGGATGGTTGTATTATGCTAAATGAAAAACATTTCCAGATCTGTATTCTAGTATAAACTCATAATACCAAAAATAAAACTTAAAATATGTATTTTTCTGTTTTTCTCTGCCCGTTTCCCCATTCCTCCTTTTGAGGACACCATCTCTTTTCCTTCGAGCAGCTGACCATAATGTACCATATGGTCTTGATGGTCTTGGCTAATCAGATTCTCTCTGGAGTTTGCAAGGCAGTTGGGTCTGTGTCATCTAATGGCAGCTCCCTAAAGGGATGACGCTGGTGTTCTCATGGCTGAGATCTTTGGGGTCACTCTAGCTTTTGGGCTTTCTAAGACTGTAATTCTGCAAACTACCCACTATTCCTTAGTTCATTTTTTACCTATATCCCACATTTGCTTGTAATTAAAGCAAGTTAACCGGTACAGTTTGGTATGAAGATTGGGTGATAGGCTGTAGAGTCTTTGGAAAATTTGAGGTATTAGGGATTGGTTTTAAGTGAGATGGTGCAAGTAAGAGTCCTGTTTCTTTTCTAGCCTAAGAAAGTGAGAGTTCATGGTGTGCACGGGGTAAACATCGAAGTAAATTATTATTTGTAGTCACCTGAGATGAGTGGAGGCCAGGGATCCTGGATTATGGCAGTTTAAAGAGGAAGAGGACTGCTAAGTCCAAAGAGTGTATATGATCCTGGTATCTAATTGCTTTGGGTAATTTAAAGCTCAGATCTTGGGGCACCTGGGTGGCTCAGTGGGTTAAGCCTCTGCCTTCAGCTCAAGTCATGATCCCAGGGTCCTGGGATCGAGCCCCACATCGGGCTCTCTGCTTGGCAGGAAGCCTGCTTCCTCCTCTCTCTCTGCCTGCCTCTCTGCCTACTTGTGATCTCTCTTAAATAAATAAATAAAATCTTAAAAAAAAAAAGCTCAGATCTTGAACTTCCAGCATCAAGGCAAAAAAATTCAACTAAGGATATTTGTATGATATTGTTGAAAATGTCTTATGCTAGTTGAAGTCATAGGGTTAAGAGGCCATAGGGCACAGAGTCCTCATGAATGGGATGCCAGGCCAACCCATAGAGTGGAGGCGGCCACACTCCATCCCTTGTGTCCTCAAAACCAGCTTCACACCTGGCACGTGCACCGAGAGCCTGTGATATTGGTAATGCTGACAGTAGGTCCTCTCTCTACCCGAAAGTAGGATGTCCCCTATCTGGCATCTTTGATCCTCAGGGCATCCCCCAGCCGACAAATTGGCTCTGATCTGCTCCTGCATTTTTTGGGGCTGGGTAATTTGTGGATTATTCAAACAAAAATGAACCCCATCATGGAACCAGTACTCGTGAACTAGGAATGCATACGACATCCTAAGGAATGGGCAGAGGTGCAGGGCACCTGGACCCACAGACCTGCCTGTAGCATCACCAAACTCCTCCCTGTTGGCCGGTGTCATGGATCCTGATCCAGGAGCTCTGGAAGGAACAGGCTCAGCCAGCAGCCCCAACAGTTCCTCCCAGGCTGCCCTCCCCATTTACCCTTCCTGCACACACAGAAGGGCAGCGGCAGCAGTGGTATCTCTGTGTTGAAGGAACCAGGTACCTGCCTTGGTACCATCTGGTTCCCAGAGTTTTTCCTTCAGGGAAGGGGAAAGGCTGAGAGTGTTAGCTTCCAGCTGTTAGCCTCTGGGGGAGGTGGGGATGGTGACTGGGCCCAGAAGAGGAGCTTCAGTCCCTTGGGGCCTTAGGGCTTGGGCAGCTCTGGAAGAGCCTCTAGTCCCACCTCCCTTGGTGTCTTAGTTTGCAAGGGTGTCATAACGAAATACCGCTTAACTACAGAAATGTGTGTTCTCACAGTTCTGTAGAGGCCAGATTGAGGTGTGGGCAGGTAGGTTTCTTCTGAGCCTCTCTCCTTGGATTGTAGGTGGCCACCTTCTCTCTGTGTCTTTATGCGGTCATCCCTCTGTGCTGTTTGTGCCCTAACCTCTCTTACCTCGTAAATTGCTGGCCGGTAGGAGCGTAAAATGGTACAGCTATTCTGTAAAAGTGTGCCAGTTTGTTTAAACAAGGAAAAACTAAAAATGGAAATACCATATGACCTAAAAATTGGACCCCTGGGCATTTATCACAGAGAAATAAAGATTTATGTTTACACAAAACTTGTCACAAGGAAACAACAGTGAAAGGGGCAATCTATGGAATGGGAGAATATTTGCAAACCAAGTATCTGATAAGCGTTACTATCCAAAATATATGTGATTTTACCACAATGAAAGAAAAGAAAAAAAAAAAACCCACCTGGAATATCCCCAAACTGAAAATATCCCAGATGTAATACCCAAATTGCGGTGTCAGTACCATGGGGTGGAATTTGGCAACAAAGTAATAAACTGGTATGTGTAACAGTTTGGATAATCTCAAGAATTATGCTTAATGAGAAAAAGCCTATCGTAAGACATTTTTGAAAACAAAATTACGGATATAGAGAACAAGTTAGCAATGGGGTTAAGAAAGGATGGGGTCTGGAAGGAAAATGGGTGTGGTTATGAAAGAGCCACATGGAGGTCCTACTGGTGATGGAAATTTCTGTATGTTAACAACATCCATGTCAGTATCCTAATTTTGATACTGCAAGACATCACCTTTGGGGGCAATCAGATGAAAGATACAGGGGATCTTTCTGTATGGTTTCCATTTTATTTTTTGCAACTGCATGTGATTCTTTTATCTCAAAATAAAATACCCGATTAAGAAATCATGAGTCACCACCTGAGGTTAGTTGATTTTTATTCTTCCGTGGTCATTCATTTAGTAAATGCTTTTGTACCTAGATTCCAGGTTTATGGTATAAGAGGGACCCGGTCAGGAGGCCTGGTTCCTCCCCCAACAAACCCTTTGCTCTTGTGAGACCTCTCTTGTCTGCACCACTTTCCTTACCTAGAAAGTAGCTTGGTAGGCGCCTGGGTGGCTCAGTTAGTTAAGCGACTGCCTCCCGTTCAGGTCTTGATGCTGGAATCGCGGGATCAAGTCTCGCGGGCTCCCAGCTCCAGGGGAATCTGCTTCTCCCTCTGACCTTCTCCCCTCTCATGCTCTCTCAAATAAAGAAAATCTTAAAAAAAAAAAAAAAAAAAGTAGCTTGGTTGTAAGGATTAAATGAATTCATAAATCAGAAAATGCCAAGTACTGAAGATGGCACCTAGGAAATCTAGTAAGAAGGGTCAGTATTTTTTTTCTTATTATGATCAATTGCTTCTTTGTGTCGGGGAGAATCAGGGTGATCATCAGGTTCTAGAAAGCTGTCGGGTATTGTCCTTCAGTGCGGTCCTTAGGCCGGGCTGCAGGATGGCACAGAAAAAGGGGTTCTCTCTGCCTCTCCCTACAACCCCTCCTTTTCTGGAATTTTCCCTCTCCTGCTCCTCCTCCTCCCCTGTCTTCCCTCCTCAACCCTTTGTTCTCTCCTTCGGTCCTGGTCGTGTTCCTTCTTCTCCCCTCACCTCTCCTCCCCTTCTCAGATCTTCCTCCCTGCTCTGGTCCCTCCTCCTCCCATCTCTTCCTTCCTCCCGCTGCGCGTCCCCCCCTCCCCCTCCTTTCTAGGCCTCCCCCCTCTCCCCTTCCCCTCCGTGGTCCTTCTCCTTCGTCTCCCGCCCTCCTCCCTCTCCCCTCCACTCCTCCCTTTCTTCCTCCTCCCTTTCTCTCCTTGCTCTCTCCCGGCCCTCTCCCTCCCCTTCCCTCCACCACCCGGCCCAGTTGGTAGCTGTGCGGCTGGGACCTCCGGGAGACCAGAGGGCGCGATCGGCTCTCGGCTTCGCTCGGCCCCGCCCGGCTGGAGGCCCGAACTGAGGCGGCGGCGCGCGGGCCTCTGGGTAGTGTAGTCCGTCCGACGGCGCAGGCGCAGTGAGGCCGGGCGGGCCCAGCGGGCGCGGGTCATTGTCCTGGCGGAGCTGCGCGGGTGAGTCCGGCTGCGGACGGGGTGGGGCGGGGTGGGGCGGGGGGCGGGGCGGGGTCTCCCAGCGCGGACCGACCCTCGCCCGGCGGAGGGGGCGTGCCGGCCCAGGTGAGGGCGTGCGGCTGCGGGCGCGGAGGGGCGGAGGAGGGCTTGCGGGCTGTGGAGACGCGGCTCGGGTGGGAAAGGAGGCGCCTCTGTGTGCCCGACCGCGTGTGCGCGGGCCGTGCGGCCGTGCCCGTGCGGGGTCAGTGTGGGGCGGGGCGGCGTCTCGGGGTGCGCCCCTGAGCCCGGGGCCGGCCTGCCCGCGTCCGCGCGCGCGTCTGCTTAGCTGCGTGGCCGGAGTGTGTGTGTGTGAGGGCGCCGCCCCGGGGCGCAGCTGTGCCGGGCCTCTGGCTCCGGTGTCTGGGTGTGGGGTGTGTCGCTCCCAGGCCCACCTGCCCACTGTGCCCGTCTGTGCCTGTCGCTGGGTGTGAGTGCGTCGGGTGTGCCCTCGCCGTCGCGCGTGTGGAGGCCCGACTG
The DNA here is from genome assembly GCA_004024625.1 of Mellivora capensis. Lineage (NCBI taxonomy): Eukaryota > Metazoa > Chordata > Mammalia > Carnivora > Mustelidae > Mellivora > Mellivora capensis. The sequence goes on along the minus strand of PISX010011544.1, from coordinate 16,029 downwards.
TGGCTGCACACGTGGGCCCAGCCTGGGGCCCCCGCAGACTTGGGGGCCCGTAGAAGGCTCTGGAGGGGCCGCGAGCCCGCCGGGCGGGGAGTGTGGCCGGCGCAAGTCGGGCCGAAGGGGCTCCTTCCTGTCCCGCCTCCGCTCACAGGGCCTTCTCGAGGGCAGTCGTGCCCGTACGCCGTGCTGACCAGGGGTGTATTTGTTCCGAGAATGTGTACTGGGCACTGAGAGTGCTGCTTTGGGCACTTTCCGGGGCTTCCGCTTTTAGAGGCCTTCCAGGAGCTCTGAGGTTGCAGCCCCGAGCACCCCCATTTTACAGATGGGGGAACTGAGCTCAGAGACCGAGTCACCCAGCTTAGAGACTAAGAAGACCCAGGCATCTGGGGTCCAGAGATCCCATGCTTGGCCACAGACAAATGGGAAATTCTTTATTCCTTTCAACTCGTTGGAGACAAAGTTCCAGGATTTTCCCCCCATGGGATTCTCCCCTAGAAACAATGGAAGGAAGGAAATAGCAGAAACCTCAGAGGAAGAGGAGGAAGGAGGGAGCCACTGGCTTTGCAACAGCACAGCTCTCAGACCACACTCCGTCCAACAGTCACCAGCCCTGTGCACGTGTCACCTTACAGGGCCACTCTGAATTCATGGGCTCCTTTCTCAAAATAAATTTGTCATTAAAATTGCAGTTTGCAATTCCACTGCTGTAGGGACTTATATAATCTGGGTTGATTACATTCATCTTTTTTGATATTAGGGCCCTCGGCTCACTGTACCTCATGGGTAAGTTGGCTCTGGTTCTGTCTGTGTCCAGCCAAAGAGCCGGTGTTGTTGACCTCACAGTGCAGGGATAGGAGGCAGAGTCTGTCAATTGGAAAGAATACCTCTTGAAAAGTTATTTTTTCAAACATTACAACAGTGCTATGAAATTACTGTGTCCATGGGGCGCCTGGGTGGCTCAGTGGGTTAAAGCCTCTGCCTTCGGCTCAGGTCGTGATCCCAGGGTCCTGGGATCGAGCCCCGCGTTGGGCTCTCTGCTCAGTGGGGAGCCTGCTTCCTCCTCTCTCTCTGCCTGCCTCTCTGCCTACTTGTGATTTCTATCTGTCAAATAAATAAATAAATCTTAAAAAAAAAATTACTGCGTCCAGCGAAACAAAGAATATGAAGGAAAACAATGAATAACACCTCCTCATTCCTACTTTGTCCCCTCAAGGCACCACCTGGTGTCCATCATTCCATGGTCTTCCCCAGGCTCAGAAATGCTGCACAGAAGCAAGCCCTGCCCCCCACGTGCTGATTTGTCTTTATGCAGAGAGCTTAAAGTCAGGTGTAAAACTCTCATCCAACTTGTGTTTCTCCTTAGTGACATTACGGATGTGAGTTGATGCAGAACTACTCCTCCTTTGTAGAGAAGACCTGATCCTTCATAATATGACCTCTCCCTTACTAATGGGTACTTTTTTCTTTTTAAAGATTTTATTTATTTATTTGACAGACAGAGATCACAGTAGACAGAGAGGCAGGCAGAGAGAGAGGGAAGCAGGCTCCCTGCTGACCAGAGAGCCTGATGCGGGACTCGATCCCAGGACCCTGAGATCGTGACCCGAGCTGAAGGCAGAGGCTCAACCCACTGAGCCACCCAGGCGCCCTGTGATGGGTACTTTTTATTTCTGGACTTTTTGTTGGTTGGTTGGCTTTTTACCTCTGGGAATAGTTCTACAGTAAACATGGCTTTTTTGTGCTGTAACCTTTTACACAGAGCTCTTATTGCTGTGGGCAGAGTCTCAGGGCTGCTGGGTTATGAGGTTCGTATGTTGCCAGCTGGCTTTCTGGAAAGGTGAGAGACTCCCATTCCTTCCGCTGTGTGGGGAAGGCCCATTTCTTTGTGTCTTTGCCAGCTCTAGAAGTTTGCTCACCTGTTCTTTCCCTCTGTGTCCGGGTGCCTCTTGTGTGCCACACATCGTCCTGGGTGCCGTGATCCTCTTAGCTTCCTGACGAGTTGCCTTCTGGTGGAGGGAGGACAGACAAGGAACTTGAGAACAACTCTTTATTTTATTTTTTTAAAGATTTTATTTATGTGACAGAGAGAGAGATCACAAGTAGGCAGAGAGGCAGGCAGAGAGAGGGAAGCAGGCTCCCCACTGAGCAGAGAGCCTGGCGCGACTAGGGGCTCAATCCCAGGGCCCTGAGACCATGACCTGAGTTGAAGGCAGAGGCTTAACCCACTGAGCCACCCAAGCGCCCCGAGAACAACTCTTTTTAAAAAGACAGTTGCTGATAATCATGTGTGCTATAGGAAGATGGTGGAAGGGGTGGGGGTGTTGCTGCTTGAGCTCAGGGGCCTGGGGGTGGGGGACTTACTTCTCCCAGGAGGTGATGCTTAAGCTGAGAAGCTGAGAAGGAGCTAGCCATGGAAGAGCATTCCTGAAGAGGGAGCAGCAGATGTGAAGGCCAGTGTGCCTGGGGCCAAGTGTTGGAGAGGAGAGCAGACTGGGAGGGTGATGGCAGGCGCAGACCATAAAGGCCACGTGGGCAGCTGGGAAGCCTGGGTGATTTCTAATGCCGCGGGAGGCCACAGGAGGGTGTTTAAGCTGAAGGATGTTTTTACTGAGGGCTTGCTGCAGGCCAGACATGGTTCTGTGGAGTCTGTGGATGGGAAGTGGTAAGAGACCCGAGCCCACGCCTTTGCAGTGGGTACTGGGGCTCCTTGGCCTCGCACTTGGGAGTCTTTGCTGTGGGGCCGCCTTGGGCCTTGCGCTGTGGACTCGGTGTACTCGGCAGTACTGAGCAGCGCTGCTTGGTCTCCACCCACCAATGCCCAGAGCAGCAGCTCCCGCAAGTTGTGGCACCTACAGAATGTCTCCAGACATTGCCAAATGTCTCCCCGGGCAAAATCACCCTCTGGCCGAGAACTAGTGTTCTAAAGACTTCTGCCAGCCTGTCCTTCTGTGTGAGTTAAAATCGCAACTTTCTGCTTGTAAAAGTAGGGGGCCCTTTGGGCTCAAAAAGACCCTCCTTTGTCTTCATGGTTCTTAACACTTTAAGAAACTCATTTGGAAATCAGTAATTCTTGGTCCCCATCCCAGCGGGTTTGATGCACCAAGTCTAGGCAGGGACCAAGGGATGTGTATTCTGAGTAATAATAAGCATTCCTGGTGATTTCTGGCATTTTGAGAAATGGCACAGTAGCTGAAGGGCTTTTATGTAGGAGAGGACTGCATTTTTTTTAAAGATTTTATTTATTTATTCGACAGACAGAGATCACAAGCAGACAGAGAAACAGGCAGAGAGAGAGAGGAGGAAGCAGGCTCCCTGCCGAGCAGAGAGCCTGATGCGGGGCTGGATCCCAGGACCCCGGGACCATGACCTGAGCTGACGGCAGAGGCTTAACCCACTGAGCCACAGGTGCCCCAGAGGACTGCATTTTTATAAGTGATCCTGAGGGAGGTTTAGGGAGGCATATTTTGACTTAATAGCAGAAGGAAAATTTGTTTCCAGTCAGAGGTATTGGAGATTCAGGTAGTGAGCTCCTCATCATGGGAGGCATGCAAGTCCTGGCAGGTCACTGTGGAGCCAGGACTGAACTAGCATGTCCTAAAATAAGAATTTGTGCTAACGTATGCTACCTGTTTAGTGTTTTACTTTGCTTTTATTTAGATTGGCTCACTGGTTTTTAAATTTATTTATTATATCAGTTTTGTTTTTTTTTTAAGATTTTATTTATTTGAGAGAGAGCACACAAGCTCAAGTGGGAGGGGAAGAGGGAGAGGGTGAGAATGTCTTAAGTCGACTCCATGCCGAGTGTGGAGCCCTACGGGGACTTGATCCCAGGACCCTGGAGATCACTACCTGAGCCAAACCAAGAGATGGACGCTCTGTCGACTTCGCCACTTAGGTGCCCCTAAATCAACTGAGTTTAGAAGGGTATTCTTTGTGACTGCCGTAAATGGGAGCAGGGCTTTGCCATAAGAAAGGAGACAGTTCAGAACAAAGCTGACTGCATCCCACTCTTTGGAACATACTCAACCAACAACAGTAATAATAGCTGCTATGTGTTGAGTTTGTGCTCCAGGTTCCTTCTGTGTATGTTAGCTGAACCCCACAGATACCCTCAGGAGACGTGGGGAATCGCCTGCAGCGGTGGGGAGTGGCGCCTCACTTAAGACAGCACTCAGACCTGGGGAGGGGGCCTGAGCAGGGTGGCTGGGAGAAGACAGACGGTCCTGTTGCTCCCAGCAGCCGTGGGAATGGGTGTGGGGGTGTGAGGGTGTCTGGGGGTGCTTTTGAGAGGCAGCAAGCACCTAGAGCTGGACGTACTCGGCCCACCTCCATTCCCAGCTGTGTCATCTTGGGCCAGTGGCTTATCCCTTGGGCCTCAGTTTTCTCATCTGTGAAATGGGATGGGCAGAAGTAGGACTTACTTTGTGGGGCATTAAGAGGATTAAAGGAGAGATGTCTGGCCATGGCCTTGCACAGAGCTTAGTGTTTGTTATTAACGTGTGTGTGTGTATGTGTGTCCCTCCTTGCCTGTCTCCTGGTGGGTGTCTGTCTGTCCTGGCTGCCAGGCCTGGTTTCTCACTGTGTCCTCCCTCTCCCTGTCTCTCTCTCTCCTAACCACAGTCCGCCCATTCCTGTCACCCTGGGCACTGGAGGGATGGCCACCCAGCTGCTGACTGACGAGGCCCTGGTAAGTCCTGTCACCCTCTCACACTCCACTCCAGAGCTCAAGCTCAAAGGGCAGGACTCCTGCCCGGGATGACCCTGTGGCCCCCAAGCCCCCTCTGGGACTCACGTGCTCAGCACAGTCTGCAGGGGCCTGAGTCTGCCCTGCAGGGGGTGGGTCTCGTGCAGGGGTGCTGCCCTCCTCTGCTCTGCCCTTTCCGGGCCCAGCAGCCTCTTGCCTGCCCCTGACACTGGCTTCGGTCAGCCGAGAGGGACGGGGCAGCTTGGGAGGGACTGGCTCTGTCCAAGGGGCTTTCGGGAGACAAGTGGGCCCCTGGGAAGTGGCGGTTAAACAGACCACATCAAGTGTGAAAAGGGCCCCTGCAGAGGGACCTGGGCAGCACACTGGACCGGACTCATGAATGTCGCTTCCGGACACCCACACACGTGGTGAAAGTCCAAAACGCAGGCTGGAACGGGCCCGCACACTTAAGACAGCGGTTACCTCTGGAGAGAGAGGAGGACGCCCTGGGGTAGGGCAGCGGGGCGTCTGCGGCTCTTGCGGGTAGGCTTATGTTTTAGTGGGTGGTACGTGTATGGTTGCTTGTTGTATTTTCCTCTAAATTTCCTTTTGTGCCAGAAATATTTCATAATAAAAAAATAACATGGATATTCCTAGAAAACTGCGAAAACCCGGTAAACTGTAAGTAAGACAATATAATTCACTCATAGTCCCTTTCCCCAAAGATAAGCCGTATGAATATTTGGGTATTCATTTATTTTCTTCCTTCTCTGATTATTATTTTAAAAAACTGACCAAGTGTTGGTTCTGCCATTTAAAAAAAAACTTATTTATTTATTTGACAGAGAGAGAGATCACAAGTAAGCAGAGGCTGGCAGAGAGGGGGAAGCAGGCTCCCTGCGGAGCAGAGAGCCTGATGGGGGGCTCGATCCCAGGACCCTGAGATCATGACCTAAGCCAAAGGCAGAGGCTTAACCCACTGAGCCACCCAGGTGCCCCAGTTCTACCATTTTATTTTAAAGATTTTTTTTTAACAGAGAAAGAGAGACAGTGAAAGAGGGAACACAAGGGGAGTGCTGAGCAGGGAGCCTGATGCGGGACTCAATCCCAGGACTCTGGGATCATGACCTGAGCTGAAGGCAGACGCTTAACGACTGAGCCACACAGGTGCCCCTACCATTTTAATATCGAGATTTTTTTCCCCCATTCAACTTTAATTAATAAGGATTTCTCTTATTTTGAAACTTCATAAACTTTACAGACATCACTAGTTTGACTTTTTATTTATTTTATTTTATTTTATTTTTTTAAAGATTTTATTTATTTGAGAGAGAGGCAGTGAGAGAGAGCATGAGCGAGGAGAAGGTCAGAGGGAGAAGCAGACTTCCCGTGGAGCTGGGAGCCTGATGCGGGACTTGATCCCGGGTCTCCGGGATCATGACCTGAGCCGAAGGCAGTCGTCCAACCAACTGAGCCACCCAGGCGTCCCACTAGTTTGACTTTTTAAAAATATTATTTACTTTTTATTTTTTATTTTTTGACAGTGAGAGAGAGATCACAAGTAGATCGAGAGAGAGGAAGGGAAACTGGCTCCCCAGTGAGCAGAGAGCCCGATGCGGGGCTCAATCCCAGGACCCTGAGACCACCACCCGAGCTGAAGGCAGAGGCTTTAATCCATTGAGCCACCCACGCGCCCCTAAAAAATAATTGTTTCGATGCTATAAATAGCCTATCATAAAAGAAAATTCCTGGCAGGTAAGGAAATACACGATCATTATAAAGAACTTAGAAAAATCCAGAAGAACACAGCAAAGAGAATTGGAGTGACCTGTGATCTTACCGCAGGAGATAACCACTGTTCGGTGTTTGTGTGTCTTTCTTTCCCTGGGTACATGCTTTGCAAAAACGAGAATCGCCCTGGCTAAGCAGTTTTTATATCCTGTTTTGTTGTTGTTGTTGTTGAATATTTCATCCTAAGCATTTCTCCGTGTAGTTAAAAGCTCCCCGTAACATCCATTTTAATGGCTACATAAAAATTTCACCTAAGGACTGTAGCTGGTTTCCTTCGTGGTTCTTTCATGGGACATTTATTTGTTTCCTGTTACTCGTGGTTATGAACAGTATCAGGAGGGACACGGCTGGTGCATAAGTCTTTCCATGCGTCTCATATGATCTCTTAGGTGTGCTTCCCTGAGGAGGAATCCTGGGTTGGATGTTTCTGAAACCTTCCATGAGGCTCTTAGCACTTTCCCGACAGGTGGTGGCGGTGTGTGTGTTCCGCCAGGCTGGAGGGAGGTTTGTGTGCACTGTCGTCAGAATTTCTTCTGCACTTGGCATATAAATGACACACGGTGTTGACCTTGAGCGTGATGGGTGACCGCGTCACGCTATCTCTGAGTAGCGTCTGTGCTATTGGTGAGGGTTTATTTTCAGCAAATGTTTGTTAGCCGTTTCTGCAGGTGGGTAGATTATCTGTCTACAGGACTCTCAGTATTTTGGAAATTTTAAGTGCAAGCTTGTGTGCGCGCGCACGTGTGTGTGTGTGTGTGTAAGTAGGTGTGGTAACTATTCTTCCCAGGCTCGCTCTTTGTTTCTTCTTTTATTCTATATTTTTAAAATACAAAAGCATTTCAGATTATTTATTTAATTTATGTTTTTAAAGATTTTATTTATTTATTTGACAGAGAGAGATGTTGGGGTCCGTTATCAAAGGAGTGAGGCTGAGACAAAGTGAGAGTTATGCAAAGCTTTATTCTATGCCAAGCATCAGAAGTCAGGCTGACCGGCCAGGGCTGCCTCCGAAGAGAGCGACCCCGGCCCGATCTCACGGGCTGGTTTTATAGGGCATAACCGCAGGCCCAAGGTACGTGGCTTCTGTTGTTAAGGGGTTTACTCCCAGAATCGATACCCAGAACAGATACCAGGAACTACTGGGGCGTTTATTCCTGGAATGAAGTCCGTGGATGTAAACAACAGTATGGCTACCCGGGCAGTACGGAGTCGCTCTGGCTAAGCAGGCCCTGATAGTTAAACAGGTTTTAGGTTTTAGGTTTTAACATTAAATCGGCCCTAACAAGAGACACAGCGAGAGAGGGAACACAAGCAGGGTCAGTGGGAGAGAGAGAAGCAGGCTCCCTGCTGAGCAGGGACCCCCAATGCGGGGCTCGATCCCAGGACGCTGGGATCATGACCTGAGCTGAAGGCAGAGGCTTCACCCACTGAGCCACCCAGGCTCCACATTTCAGATTTTTAAAACCAAATCTGCCTCTCCTTCTGTGGTGTCATCCGTTGTCTTTAATAAAGGTCTCTCTGTTCACAGGCCACACATGACCTGTATTTTCTTCCCTTTTTCCATTTATCATTTAGGTGATAACCACGAACTTCTGAGTCTTTTGTGTATCTACCTGAACCCTAATTTGCTGTATGAACGCGTCAGTTCCGTTGTCTGTGACTGTCGGTTAGTCGCGTCGTTTATGTGACCCCTGATTTGGGACGCACCCCGCCTGCCACAACGGTGCACTTCATGGTTCACGGTGGGGTCGCGGGGCCGGGCGCGGTCACCCCAGGCAGTGGGAGGACATCCTCACCCGCAGACCAGACGGGAAGTGTGTCCGGCAGCGCTTGCTCCCGTTAGCCCCGCTAGCCCCGGCTCTGCGTCCCGGCGCCCCGAGTTTTCATACTCGGGATGTCTCTCGGAGTGGGACCGCAGGCCGGTCGTGTGCGCCCGCGTTCCTTGTGGCGGCGGGGAGGCCCCCTGCTGTCGCGCGTGCCAGGGCGGGTCTTGTTACCAGTGCTGCAGTGGATCCGTGTCCTGGCTTCTGTCGGGCGCACACCCGGGAGTGGGATCGCCGGCTCCCGCGATGACTGCTTGCCTGTTTGAGCAGCTGCCGGCCCGAGCTGGCTGTGCCGGTTGTCTCGTCTGGGTTTGTCCTTTTCCCTGCATTCTTCAGGAGGACTCCCAGGGCTAAGCCTCACTTCCCCCCCGGCGGTCTCCCGACCACCTGCTGTCTGCCCTCCCAGCGTGCTCTGCGGTAAGGCGTGGGCTCCCAGACTTGGAGACCCGCGTGTGCTTCTGGGGCACTTTTGTGCGCCCCCAGCCCAGGCTTGATGTGTGGGACCTGCTCAGTTGACTCCTTGGGTGAGCTGAGATGGAACCTGTTTAGGGAAGACTTTCTGAAGGAATCAGTATATAAAAAAAATTGAAATAAATTTTAAAAGGGGGCAGGAGGAAACTCGAAGTGATGGATGAGTTTATGGCCTTGATCGTGGCGGTGATTACATGAGTGCATGCTTTCCAAACTTAGCAAATTGTATTAATTAATGTTCATGGCTTTTTGTATGGCACCCAGGCCTCAATAAAGTGGGTTTTTTTAAAAGAAGGAATTATTAGCAGGTCTGGTCAAAGGATGTATTAGGTCAGAGAATTAAATAATAATATCCTATAGCAATAATTATTACTAAAAATAAAAAGTATATATAAGATACATAGGAAATAGCAAAGTTAATCAATTGATGATAGCAAAAGCTGGCGTCCGTCCGTCAGGCGCTTACTCCAGCCGTACCAGGCACAGGGCTGGAAGCACACATCCTTACCTCGATTAACACCCAGGACAACCATGGGGGGGGAGTTGTTGTTATGAAGCCCATTGAACAAATGAGGCTCAGAAAGGTTGAGAGAGTAGCCCAAGGAAACACAGCCTAAGAGGGACAGAGCCAGGATTGCACTGCAGCCTACCAGCCTCCCAAGTCCAAACCCTTAACCGCTGCTGCACGCTGCTTCTGCATCGGGGGATGGTGGCCCCTGCAACGGGGAGGCCAGCATGAGCCCAGGGCACTGGGCAGGCGCTGGGGACAGTGAGAGAACTTGCCAGCAGATGAGGTCTCCTCCTAGGGAGGAAGGGCCGTGGTTCAGGGCCCCGGGGTAGGAGTGGCGCTCAGCGCACTGGAGGGAGCCAAGGACCTGTGGGGGGCAGTGACAGTAGCTGATGGTCGTTGAGCACCTACCGTGTGGACGTGCTGTTCTGAGCAGCAGGCGGGGATTGCCCTAATTCGCGCACCCTCCTTCTCATGACCCATTTACTCACTCAGGTGCTGTTTGCTGAGCGCCGGCTGGACGCCAGGCACGGTAGGAAGCCTGGGGGTATTGTGGTGAGCAGGACGGAGGCACTGGCTTGCTAATGCTGCCATGAGAAAGCACTGCAGGCTGGGGGGCTCACAGCGGAGATCTGTCTTCTCACAGTCCTGGAGGATGAAGTCCCCACGGTCAGGGTGTCGGCAGGGCCATGCTTCCTCTGAAAGCCTTAGAGAAGGAGCCGCTCCAGGCTTCCCTTTGAGCTTCTGGTAGTTCTGGGCTTGTGGCAGCATGACGCCCGTCTTCCCGTGGCTTTCTCCCCGCCCGCGTGTCTGTGTCTAAATCTCTCTTTTAGAAGGACATCAGTCCTGTCGGATTAAGGGCTTACCCTAGTCCAGTATGATTTCATCTTGACTCATGACATCTGCAATGTCCCTGTTTCCAAGTAACGCCCATCCTGGGGTGCTGGGGGTTCAGACTTCCACACAGGACTTGGGGGTGGACGTAATTCAACCTACGACAAGCGCTTCGGATAGGACCCAGCCCACAGCAAGTGCGTGAGTGGTAGGTCTCGTCACGTGGCGGTCCACGTCACCACCACCGTCATTACCCCCCGTGCTGCGGGGTTTTCGTTTTCCCCCCGGGGTTCATAGCATCTGCTGGGAAGGCCCCGAGGCTTCCACCCCAGGAACTCCCCACCTTGCCCCATGGCCTCATCTGCCTCTTAAGCCTCAGACCCCTGTAGCCTCCCCGCACAGACCCAGCCACTCATTGTCCCTCAGATTGCGTTCGGTGTCAGCTTTCCAAAGTCTTCCTGGATGCGCCCTAGAGCTGCCATTGCTCGGGCGCCTGGAGGACTTCTTGGTGGTGGTGTTCAGACAGCTGGTGGATCACGTGTGTGTTCGTGTGCCTCGTTCATGAGGAGCTCGTTCTTGAACTTTCTCTGTGTCCGTTTCCCAACCCCTGTCTCAGCGACTGCAGCTCTGTAGGGCTCAGGACAGTGTGGAACTACTGGATTCCATCTGCCCTTACTGGGCAACTAATGCACACGTCCATTCGCAGGGTCATGGTCATTACCCCTTTGATTCCTGCTCTGTTTCTAAAGTGTGTGATGTTCTGCTCTAATCAGTCTTACGTTTGTTTTATTTCTGTGTCAGAGGACCATCCCGATATAGGTAGGCACCAAGAACACTGAGTGGTCGGTCCCTTCAGGACTCCACATTGTGTTGAAATCACTCCAGATACATCCCGTGCCTCCCCTAAATCCTCTTGGCTTTTCTGGCCATTTCTCTAGACCTCTGTGAGCAGGGCCCTGCGGTGAGTGGTTGTGGGTTTCCTCTTACAGGAATCAGTGACGTTCAGGGATGTGACAGTGGACTTCACCCAGGAGGAGTGGCAGCAGCTGGAGCCTGCCCAGAAGGACCTATACAGAGATGTGATGCTGGAGAACTACAGGAACCTGGTCTCTCTGGGTAAGGGGGCAGCTTCGCTGAATTACTCACCATCAGCCTGTCTCTTGAGAACTACAAAGAAATAAGAAAAAGAATGGACAGATTTGACTCTGTAGAAAGTTTAAAGATAAAAATAAAGGTGACAGGTAACGAAGTGGGGGAATAATATTTACCACATGTATAATAGTCAAAGGATTATAATTATATCAATAGCTCCTAGGAATAAACAAGAATGAAATGAGAACCAGAATGATAGAAAGGTAGATCAAACATACGAGCTGGCAGTTCATAAATGTCGAAATACACAAAATTATACTTTATAAAAGATTTTTAAACTTTACCAGTAGTCAAAAGAAATACAAATCAAGTCAAAGAAATACCGTTTTTGCCCAGGAGAAATGATAATAGTTGGCATCGTAAGGATGCAGGGAAAAGGACTTTCCTGTTTTCGGAGTATAAAGTTGGGATGGCAATTTTGGAGGATCGTGTGATGTTATCAACCAGAATTTGAATGGTTGCATTTTTAGGGATCTGTCCTTTAGATATCTTCCTGTGAGTACACAGACTTTTACATAAGAAGGAGAGGAGAAATGACCTCAATGCCCACCCATACAAGACTGACTAAACACATCAAATCCTATCAGTGTGACGGAGACCATTTAGCTCATCAAAGACAAACGCTGTGTGTGGACGCTGACGTGGGAAGATGTCCCTTAAACCACTGACTTCCAGAACGAGAATATGTTCCTGTTTCTCTCACAGCTTTCGTGGAAGTATAATTGACCTACGATTAACTGCACGTATTTAAAGCGAACATTCTGATGCATTTTGACATCTGTATGCGCTCGGAGGGAGTCCATCACCGTGACCCAGATAATGAACACATCCGTTATCCCTTTGTAATATCGCCATGTGCCTCCCACACCCACCCTCCGGTCCCCGTGCGGCCACTTTATGTGTGAGGGCCCCACGGCACTGTGGTTTAATTTGCATATCCTGAAATTTTGCATATATGCACTCATGCAGCGCGTTCTCTCTCTCTCTCTCTCTTTTTTTGTCTGCTTTCTTTCGCTTGGCTTAATTATTTTGAGGTTTACCCATGTTCTCTGAATCAGCAGTTCACTTCTCTTCATTGCTGAGTAATATTCTGCTTCACGGATAGACCACGATTCGTTCATCCCTTCAGTTGTTGGTGGACATGCAGGTTGTCTCCAGTTCTGAGCCGCCACAGAGCCGCTGTGAACCCGAGTGTACAGCGTTCACGGGGGACCTGTGCTTTCCTTTCTCTTGAGCAAACACTGGGGAGTAGAATGTTTCAGTCATGTGGTGGGTGTATATTACCCTTCAGGAAACTGCCAGACGTTTTTTCATAGCAGCGGTGCTGTTCTCCATTTCCGCCCGCAGAGCCCGGGACTCCAGGTGCTCCGTGTGCTTGCCGAAGGTTTGCGTGCGCAGTCTTGGTCATTTTAGCCATGCTCAGGGGTGTGCGTAGTTGTTGTTGTTGTGCTTTTGGTGTCCTGAGAGACCATTGCCTGATCCAAGGGCACTAAGATTTACTCTAGTCTTTTCTCCTAAGACTTTTGTAATTTTGGCTCCTCATTTAGGTCTTCAGTCCATTTTGAGTTAATTTTCGTGAATTGTGCAGGAAAGGGGTCTAATGTCAGCCTTGCATGTGGGTATCCAAGTGCCCCAGCACTCATTGCTGAAGAGCAGAAGCTTTTAATTTCATGTTGCCCAATTTATCAGTCATTTTTCTCTGGGATCTTGCTTTTGATGTCCTCTCTAAGAAATCTTTGCTTATCTCAAGGCCACAAAGGTTTTCTTCTTTAAGTTGTACAGTTTTATGTTTTATTCTGTGATCCCTTTAATTTTGTAATGATGCAAACTGCTAATTGAAGCTCTTTTTTTTTTTTCGTCAAATGAATATCTAGTTGTCCCACCACTGTTTTCTTGAAAAGGCTGTACTTTTCCACTGGAAATTTCACTGAATTTTCTCCACTGAATTGCTTTTGCACGTCTGTCAAAAATCAGTTGTCCGTGTGTGTGTCTCCTCCGTCGATGTCTGTCGCGACACCAACACCGTGTCATTTGATCTTCTCTCGGTTTCTGCCTTTGCGGCCTGTGCTCAGCCTAGACAGCTTGCAGTCCTCACGGCCGTCTGAATATCCTGGCCAGTGCCCGTGAAGTACGTGGTACAGGTTTCGTGGCTGGCTGCTGTGAGAAGTCGCTGTTCCCAGCCTTCATCGGCTCTGGGTACATTTTCAAATCCTTTTGGGTGTTTTTTCCCAAGCTTGGGTAGTTTCCATGTCCGCGTGTTCTGATCAGGAATCTGGTGCTTGCAGATCTCCAGAACACTCTCTGCTCATGCAGTCTGTCGGGCTTTGCCTCAGTGTCCACCCTCCTCCTGCTAAGGCCCCACAGCACAGCCTGCAGCCTTTCTCCTGACAAGCTGGGTGGGCGCAGGGCCTGCCTCTCTGATCCTGCCTCTCAGGTCATGTTGCCCTTTCGTGGCTGATATCCAGTGTCTTACAACCTTCCTTTTACACATTTTGTCTTCCCTCTTCCCCATTGCTTTAGGCTGTAGGCTGAAGGGAAATCTTATCCCTGTTACTCAATCTGGGCCAGAAGCCCCATTTGAGAGGGGGGGAAAATGGGCATTCGTGTGTGTGTGTGTGTGTGTGTGTGTGTATGTGTGTACAGGTCTGTCGTATGTACTTTTTAAAAAGGTATGCACTGGGGAGAAAATTCTTTTTTTGCGGGGTGGAGAAAGTTCTAAAAATACGCCCCAAATGGTTAACACAGGTGAGATTGCAGGAGACTTCCGTGTTGCTATTTTCTGATGTTTGATGTTTAATAACAAGGGTGAATTACTTCGTGATCAGAAACGGTCACAGAATTATCGAATATGGGAAAAGAAACTATGAAACACAAGAAATCTAGTTCCACAAAAACATCCCTACTTAGATCCAAAGGAGTGAAGAGCGTCCTGCACATTAGTGGCTTTTTGCCCAAGTGGCCTCTGCAGACGCTGTCCTGTCAGCAGTTCCCTCGGCCGCGCCCACGCCCGCCGCGCCCACGCCCGCCGCGGGCCGCCGCGGGCCGCCGCTGTTTGCCGGGCCTACCGGTGAAGCACCGTGGGGCCGGTTGGTTTAACTGGGCTGATGTCAAGCTGTCTCTTCACAGCTTTTCAGAGCTGAGAGCCAAGCCTTTGCTTTCCTGCAAATGACCTCTCCTGATGGGTTTTAATCCACGAAAAGGAGGCTGCCTCCTTTCCCCTGCCCGCTTGGGTTGCGGGGTGTGTGGCATCCTGCTTCTCAAGGGTGTTTGCTCCAAAGGACTTCCAGCAGTTTCCCAGCTGAGACTCTGCCTGCTTTGACCTCTGCAGCCATGGCCTGTTGATACCCCAGCACGTCTCCGACCCCACCGGCCCCATCCCGATTCACCATCCCCTTCCTGTCCCCACCCCACAGCCTTCATGTCCCGTGCTGCCACCTGCCCTAATGGCTGAGCCTCAGGCACACCCCAGTGGGACTAAGCCGCGATCATTCCCCTACCTTAAGTATTTCCCACACTTTTTCCTCTGGGATAGGAAGGCACCTCACAGCAAAATCAGTGACTCCTCAGGGTACGTGGCTCTGGGATCAGACTGCTTGAATCCCAGCTCTGCCTCGAATGTGCTGTGCCCTTGAGTTTGTGACTTGCTTCCCAGACTCTCAGTTCCCTCATCTGTAAAATGGGTATACTCAGGAGTACCTAACTCGCATGTGGTTGTCAGGGCCGTGTGGGATGATCCACACAGGTGGCTTCACGCCGCACCAGTCATGATGCAGGTGCCCAGTGAAGGTTCATCTGACAACTTCTGTGTGCCAGGCAGTGCTGTAGGAGCTAGGCCCCTTCACGGTCTGTGCTCTCCAGGAGCTCACTGTCCACAGGGAGGCTGGCAATAGACAGATCCAGGCAAGAGCAAGCAGGAGGGGTGTTCCTTTTCACTGTAGGATGACAGGGAAGGCCTCCCTGTAGCGGATGTTAGCTGGGGGCTGAAGGATGGGCACCGTAGCGAAGGTGTGGTGGTGTGGTGGCAGGTGCAATGGCCCGGAGGCAGGAAGAACTTGGCACGGACAGCTTTGCTTGGAATAAAAAGGGAACCACAGGGCAAGTGTGACTGACAGCAAGTGAGCTGGGATGCATGGCGGGAGACAGGAGAGGGGGGCCTGGCTCTGTCCTGAGGACCCTGTAGGCCAGGGGAAGGTGCTGCCTTTGATTCTGGACACTCAGCACACCAAGAAGACACTGGAGGGTTTCATCTGACTCTTAAGAACATCCTCTAGCTGCTGAGTGGGAAATGGTTGGAGAGGGGTGAGGGCGGGGGAGGGTGGTGGATCTTGCTGCATTTCGGCCAGAAAATCCAGGTGCCTAACTCGGTCCATGGCAGGGGTGAGAGGCAAGATTTGGTCTAGTCCGAGCTATTGTGCCCGTCCAGTGGCTCCTGCTCCCCATCTGATGGCGGGAGGAAAGGGGTGAATCAAGGCTGACTGCTCCGTCCTTTTTTTTTTTTTTTTTTTTTTTAATTTAATTTTTTTAAGTGGTAAGACAGACCTAAACTTCAGCATTTTAACCATTTTGGGTGTGCAGTTCCGTGGTGTTGAGTACGCTCACACTGCTCCGCCGCCACCCCCATCCGTTCACAGAACTCTTTCATCTTGCAAAAACGAAATTCTGTCCCCATTAATGTCCTCTCTGCACCCCGTGCCCCAGCCCCTGGCGCCATGGTCTGCTTTCTGTCTCCGTGAGTGTGATGACTCCAGGGACGTCATAGGACTGGGGTC